>JARHVA010002554.1:1490000-1760000 GCA_037957365.1 Torreya grandis | reverse complement strand
CATACCATCAGTCCATATTTATCTTACTTCATTTTTATATGCATGGGATAGTTATGTGATTTTTATCTCTACATGTGGGAGTCATTATAAATTGGATATGAGAAAAAATCCTCACGAGGCCTATCTAAATACCTTATCTCATCACATAGGAGAAATATAATAGTTTTTTCCAACCTAAATACTCCACCCTTAAGATGAGTTAGTTTTTTTATAGGGGTAACTTACTCTAGGAAAGAATATGTGGACATAGAGAGCTCTAATACATAACTTCCTAGTGTACCTCTCCACCACACATCTATAATTTGCATCCAATCTTAATTCACCCTTTCAGTTTCCACATATGTTCTTTCATCCATGGGCATGTTTGCCCAAAATTTATCATATGGTAAAATACATATGAAATTATCCATGCATGTAAATGATCAAGTAAGTAAATTAAAAATATATCATATATGATATCATAAAAATTATCATGCATCTATTTATATGGTATCAAATCCTCTCTACTTAGATGATTTCATGTAAAAGCTAACTTTTTTTCTAGTAACCATTTTTCAACACATTCCAAAGAGATTTGTTCAAACTAATTCCATATTTATTAAATAGTATAATAAAGGCCCAAAAATAGAACCAAAATGTTAAGGTTTTTATAGTCCTTTACCAGTCAACCTATGCCACTAGCACACACACCAACATATAATACTAACTACAATGTTTTCTTATCAATCAAGCATTACTTGAGTGCTCATCCAAGGTGTAGAGATATTATTAGAGTGTGTTGGGTTGGATAAAAAATATGGTAACCAAATGGTATCTAATAATGGGCACATGAAACATTCTTAATAACCTTTAAAAATAACCATACTTAACAAAATTAATAATTCATGCATGTATAATCATTTTTTAATAAAACATATTTATTAAAACACACTTCTATTTATTTATCATAATGACCCAAAATACATTAGAATGTAAGACTGTTATAATTTCACTTAAGCTCCAACTATTGTAGGTTTTACATCATAATATGATAACAATCTCAACCACAACAATAGTTTCAACTATAAGAATACTAATAACTTCAAAAACCCAATAGAAATGGCAAGGAATTATTTTATAGGTAAAATACCCACCTTTTTATCATTTACACATAATTAAAAACTTATTCTTAAAACATGTCTAGAAACATTCCAAAAAAATCCCATGCTTTGTGGAAATTGACTCAATGTTTGACATTATAGACACCTAAATTTAGCACAAAACCCATGTTCCCAGTGTCTTATTCATATTTACCTTATTTATAAAGCTTTTACATTTAGTTTGTTTCTAGGATTACTCTATCCACACAACAATTCTATACTTGGTCCATTGTGCCTAAAAACACTTCATCAAATTATATTTATTAACACATCTAGATTTTTCCTCATATACTACCCAACCCTACCTTGAAAACAAATCCAAACTTATCTCTTGGTAAAAATCATACTCTTTATAAATCTTATTCAATTAAACTTGTACACCTACAAGTTTTTCCCTTTCAATTTTGTGGGTTCATCTTCCCATTGTCATGATTCATGCAACTCCACTCTTGATTTTCTAAACTACCATAGCCAACCAACATGCATAATTGATCATAAGTTAGCCTATATATACAAGGCTAAATCATTTTCATTCCCTATCTAGAAGCAAGTAGAAGACACCTCTAAATATAAAGGGCCAATTAACATATAAGGTCAATCCTAGATCCAACCATCATTCAAAAAAAGAATAAAATCAAATATTATACACTTGCAACATTATCATTCTATCTTTCTCTTTACATATCCCTTGTACCAAATGAAGGTATTTGATTTTATGTAGTTGAATCATCACTTTTAGGTAACAAGAGGTTTACAAACCCTCCCTTGTGCAATTCCACCCATACACTCATAGAACTACATAACTGTTTGATTTTTTGTATGTAAGATACATAGTTTAAAACACTGCTTTGGTGGTTACCCGACTCCATAGATATTTATTTTAGTTTTTTGTGAAAGCTAGGACAAGGAAGATATTCATGTATTTTACATATTATACTCATCATATTTGTGAAAAAAATGGTTAGGCATAATAAAAAATTACAAATGTACATGTGACAAACAAATTAGAAACTAGACTATGAAACCTTGATAGGAAGAACCTGTTTGCATCATGATAGAATTAGACACAATTAGAGTTTTAAAACCACATGGTTCTATTCAAAACATGTATGGATCTATCCCAGAGGACATACCTATCCTATAATTTAAATATTATAGGATAAAGTTTCATATAGGTTGTATTGTCTATCTATAGTCTCAAATTTCTATAACAATAGACAAGTGTCAATATTCATAATTCCTTTGTCATTTAAATTGTTTAGTCTAGTTTTAATTATTTCATTTGGACTTGTTTCCTATCAAATTTTTTTAGATATATCTAATTTTTGTATGTTCGATCATTTATGCTTATTTAATTGCACTTAATTTGTTCATTATTTTTATTAAAACCATAATTATGGCAAACATGAATCTTTTGCACATTCAACCTAGGGTTTATACAACCCCCCTTCTCCATAGGGCTATTTTTCATGTTTTTCATTATAGGGTTTATAAAATCCTTTCAACCCTATACATTTTACAATGCATTTCTTGACTATCACCATGGTTTACATTTATGAAATTCTAAAAATCACTTTGATTGTCCTAGATCCTATATTTCACAAATAAGACTTATCAATTCATAATAATAAGTTATATTTATTATATAGGTTGCAACATAAGGATCTGGTAATAAATGTAATAATGAGCCAAATTATTTACCAATATATTAATGCAAGACCCTCTTTCAAGGATATAATATGAAAAAGGATTAATGATGTAAAAGAGGTTATTTCTTATTTTAATGCTTGTGCTTGTGTTTTTACATCCTGTTCACTTTGTAACAAATGTCTAACTACTAGGCAAAATTTTACATCTATGCAAAGAAGTGTGTCTATCCCTAGTATAAAAATAAATGACTCAACCTTTTAATGAGTTTATTGTGAATATCACTATTCCTAAACTTTGTTTAGACACTATGAGACATGCATATGAGACATACAAAGGAAAATTCATATTTTAACATTGGAACAAGAAATCTTCAAGGCTCATATTGAAAAAAATATAGAGTAAACATCCTATTCAAAAATACATATTGGACATGGCTCTTTCACATGAATCAATAATTCCAAAATTTAAATTATTTAATGGTCATGAAGATCCTGAAAAACACCTTTACAACACTTTGAATTGTATAAAAAATTGTGAGGACCATCCTTTAATGATGCCTAAGCTGTCCTAAGGATTTGGTTTGTGATGCCTTAGAGTGGTTCTATTATTTGCCTAGTGGTTTCATATATTTAATGAGACATTTGTGAAAACTCTTTTTAGATAAATAGATTATTAATAATGTACTAAGGGAATAATCAAAACCATTCAACATCTAAAGCAATACAAAAATGAAACTATGTGTTATTTCATCTTTAGGTTTTATTTCCATGTGCATTCATTGACTTACCAACTTTATGATGTATGGAGACAATGTATCTTTATCGATGGTCTCATAGAGACTATCAAAATAAAGTTACTTAGAACAACATATAAATTATTTACTCATCTTACACATAGGGCTATTAACATCAACAATAAAAGTTTCCTTGGAAATAATGGAAACTTTACATAAAAAAATGTGTGTTTCTTTGTTCTTACTAGACAATTGTAATTCCAGATATCAATACAAATTAATAGTGTAAAATTTACATTAAAATTTTTGGTATTTATTAATTATTGATCCAAATTATGTGTTAAGAGCAAATTTCTCAACTTGATTTACATTATGTTAATATATGGACACATAAATTTATAAAATACAAATCCCTAAAAAGTAATGTTTCATTACCCTTAGTTGTTTGGATCACTATCATTATTGTGTGTGTGTGTGTGTGTGAAATGTAATAATTTTTAAAACACTATATAATCTTTCAATAATTATTTTTTAATCGACACCCTCTTAATGTTTTTTTTTATGTGTTTTGATTGTTATAGAAAATTACTAAAAAATACTATGGCTGAGGATTCATAAATTAAAATAATTAATATGCTATTTTTTTATATTGTAGTTGTAAAAATAGACAAATGCATTTCAATATCACCACATCCTTATAGTTAATATGTAATTTAGTCTTCCCATTACACTTTAAAAATAGATTCATCCCATTAGAGTTACAAACTATTGAAAAAATGATCCATTATCTTAATAAAATTAGTTTCAACATAGATGGAAGAATCTATCAAGGCAAGTTGAATTACTATAGAAACTCCAAGAATCGACAATCCAAAAGATATTAAATAACTTTCAGAACATTTTCATGTAAAAATACTAAGAATTACAAGTTGGAAAACCTTTTGAAAATTTGTAAAAAACTAAATATCAAAATGCACTAACATTACGACCAATGATGTTGAATACTAGTTGCAACAATTACCTTTGAATTTCTAGATCTATATCACTACAAAAGAAAAAGAATTAAATATGAACTATAAAAGATATAAATGGAAATACCCAAAATGCATATTATTAAATTTTTGGTGAGTATTATAATTGCATGAAATATAATTTTTTTTAAAAATAAAATATGAAGATTAAGATGCATGGTTTTCCATTTGGATACATGTTTGGTACTGTAAACACCTAAATTTAGTCTTTGTCACTTTGGTAAAATCAAATCTGACATATTTTGACCCGCATGGAAAATGCACATATATTTGACACTTGATCACTCTTTTTTTATGTATTTATACCCATATACTATCTTATCCACATTAATTCACCATATATGTTCATTCAATATTAGTTTAGTCTATATAGGAACCCTTAAAAGTCCTAGATATACATTCTTCATATTTCAGATCCTTGTACTTCACTTTTAGGATAATATCAATAAACTTGGATAATGCTAGTTACTGCATGTATCTCCCTCTATTGGTAGTGTCCAAGGGCCCTCAACATATATTTTTAAAATTTAAAAGTATCTATTAGATCAACCTAGACACATTTTATGGTTTGGTCATAACAATAAATCAACAAAGAGTCGTCTATAAATGTAAATCACCTTAAGGTTATTACGCATTAGGAAAGTCTCAAAAAAATTAAGAAACCACATAGCACACTCTTGAAACATTATCAAAAGGCATATATGTATTTCATAAATTTAAGGAGCATCCTTAAAGCAGTCTATAGAGCCAATTATGCATATGCCAAGTCAAATATTCATTGTACCAAGCATCAAAGATCAAATCATAGCATTGCATTATAGATTGTTCAAGATGTTTTATACATAAAAAAATCTAGGATGTATATGTGTGGTTTGATCCCTCTTCATAGTATTAGAAAGTGGGAAACACTCAACCATTCAGTTAGGAATGGTTGGATCTAGTCCAACCCAAAACACTAACCCATTTTTAAGGGCATATTATGGTCAATTAAGAATAATTAGGGTTTGGATGAAAGACATAGAAAAATTGTATTTAAATGTAGGATCAAAGAATTGTGCACACACATAATCAAATTTTATGTGCAAGCAAGGATCCCAAAAAAATTATACCCCCATTGGGTGTAGAGACATTGTTGGTAAACCATAAAAATGTTGATTGCTACAGGTATTTGACATTGTCAATAGTGTCCAGAAAGGTTTTCAACCACTATATATAATATAAACAAGTTATGAAGCACATATAAAACATGTTAAAATTTAGTGGTGTGTTCTATGAGTAACAAACATGTATAATTATCATCTATTATTTTGTTATTTCTAAATTAATTAGTTACAATTTTAATTAGTCCCTTTCAATTTAGAGTATCAATTTTATTATTATATTATCCATAATAAGGATTAATGCATAATTTCCATTATTTTATATATCTTAGGTGTAAAATAAATAAAAACATTTCGTAAAACCAAATTGAATTGAACACACTATATATGTGGGTTAGGATGACCTATAATAATCCTATTTTTCTTAATGGACTAGGATATAAAAAAGGTCATAGAAATAGGTCCTACATATAGTTGGAAGAGAGGGTACGGACCTAGAATTTACATAGACCTATAAGAGGGTAACCCACACTCAAATTTTAAGAGTATAGGGTTCCAAATCCTATGTATATAATACAAGATATGTCTCTCATTAGGCTTCAAGAGGTAACAATGGTAACAAAGGGGTACATCATGGATATACTAAGGATACCACATGTAATGAGATTATGAAAAAGGGTAACTTATAACTGTAATAATTGAAACATGATAAACTAATAATAAATTAAATGGTGCAATGCCCAACTAGTGGGTAGTCTATGTAACCAAGGGTGATAATGGAAAGACTGAATAACCCTATAGCTATACCAATTTGTTTGTATAATGAGGAATATAAAAAAGGATTAAAAACATACATCCTCTATAAAAAAAGCAAACAAACTATATCTGCTAAGTAAATGAAAGAGAATGGGAATAAATATACTTACCTTTAAGTGGACTCTTTGGTTCATGAATCTCCCCCTTTAGCTCAAATGGAAATTTGTAAGAGATTTTATAGGTTGAAGACCTCAAATGGAAATAAAAATACCTATCTATCCTTATCTAAGGACTCTAAAAACTAAGACATATCATTGGCACGAATCCTCCTATTGAGATTCAAAGACCTTTAAGCAAGACTAGACCTCTAAGATAATAATCTAACCTCTAACTCTTCCTTTTATTAGTTAAGATTAGAAACACAAACACAATAAAATTAGATGATTGTGATATATGTTTTATAATGATAATATGACCCTTATATATGTCTTCAATACCCAAAACTAACCCTGAACTCTAAGATGATGGTATCATCCAAGTTGATACAACCAGAAGGATGTCAACTAACACATAATTATATTAGCTAGGATAATACTGCATAACTGATAAATATATGATTCATAATTTTATCATATAGGACAATACAATGTAGGGAAAAAAGTATAAAATAGATTATACTATCCTAGTTGACAAAGTAAGAATACAGGGTGGCTAGCAAGACTAAACATAAAGTATACTGAGAGGTAAGAGGAAAAGAAACTCAAAGGATCTTAGACTAATATTAATGAAAATATTACATAATATTATGCAAACATATCATGTAATGTACCAAGATCTAATCTCACCCCAGTCTTGGTTGCTACTTAGTATGTGCACTTAGGGAGATTGATGTGTTGATAAGTCCTTGCAAGATAATTTGCCAGTAAATGAAAAAGATGAAAAATATTAGGTGTATACATATGATCCACCTAAAGCTCATCATGTGTCACAATAGTGTAATTTAGGATGGTGCTTTGGGAAAGATACATAGTAACACCAAAGAACATAATTGAAATTAAATGTTTAAAAAGCTTTTGATAAATGAATAATTGAAAGTAACATATACATTCCTTAAATTACATTTCTACATAAATTATGCATGAAAACACCATGGTCTCGATCACGATGGGATTAAAAATTACATTTGATAAACCCTAAAGATACAATGCTAAAAATAAATAAAATCAAAGCATGTGTGTACATGATAGTCAATAAATAGATGTAAATGAAATAATCTCAAGGGAATATTGTAAAACCTAGACAAAATTGTAAGTCAATATTGATAAGACTAAATTAGAACCAAAATATCTAAAGGGGAATTTAATAAAATGACTATAAAAACATTTGATGCAATATAGGAGGAAACATAAATCAAATAAAAGGGAGAAAACTAATTATAAAACATCCTATGTAATATAGGTAAAAATCCAAATCAAATGAAGGGGAGAAAAGTGACTATAAAAAATCCTAAGATAGGTAAAAATCCAAAACAAACAAATGGGATAAAACCCACTGTAAAACATCATAAGTAAGATAGGTAAAAAATCCAAATCAAACAAAAATAATCCAAAGATCATGTAAAATGACTATAAAAACATCCAACATAAGACAAAAATAAGATGTGTGACAAAGGAAAGCATAAACTCTAATGAGCAAAAAAACTCGAAATCAATACGTGTGCTAAAGTATAATGTAAAAAGGTAAAACCATCTAGAAACATAACCATAATGATAGAGATGGTATGAATATGAAAAATTATGGGATATTATGAGGAAGTCATACTTTTATTCTCCAACATATTATAATTAAATTCATAAATAGAAAAATCCAATAGTCATCATAATGAAAGCTAAGAATCAAATCTAAATCAAAGAGAAAAAGAATGTGAATATAAATAAGAGGGACATAATCATCTAACGATAATATTTGTCAAGTATATATTTGGAAATAGATGATAGAGATATAGTGAAGAAAAACACCACAAGGGTGAGGTATACATCGTTAGTGAAGATAAGACACTCTAATCAAGTGGGAAAGGTTAATGACTATTGACATTAAGGACCTAGATAACCACACCTAGAAAACATAAGCTTGATTAAATAAGTGAAGTATAAAAATCATCAGATAAAGGGTAGATGCATGATAAGTAAATGGATCTTACCTTCCCATAACATGTTATGCACTCCTCAGGACCCCTTACAGAGTTGTCATTATACTATGAAGTTTGGATACTTGCATAAGAAAGTAGGTGGCACTAGAATGTAAAAAGATAGATAGATAAAGAGACCTCCCACTTAGTATATTAGTCTACCGTAACCCAATTAATATCATCTCTATCATGAGAAAAAATTATGGATTTATCTTTGACTAGAATAGATGTATGAAAAAATATCATGTCTTTTGGTGTGATTTGAATTTTAATATTTTTTTCCCTTTTAACATTGTTTTTCTCAAAATATAGATTTTAATTCTTTTGGTTTTTTATATTTTCCTCCTCCATATAGATTCAAAAAAATCAACAAGGGGTGTTAAACATCACTAACAAAATAAAACTTACACTTAGCCACTATATAAGAGAACCTAAAGACCATGATGCCCATAGGCTTATAGATTTGCACTTTATAAAAGAGTGCAATCTTGAAACTGACTCAAATGTACCTCAAGTGAAAGGAGAGGTAAATATGGGGATCATGGAAAATCCATGCATGTGTAAAAAGGTGATATAATTAGGATATGTTAGTAACTAACCATAAGAAGATATATTTTTTATTCAAAAGTGAATAGGCATAAAAGAGGGATTTGAAAGAGGGCCTAGTCAATTCCATGGATCTTAGCATGCAACTAAAAAATTAAAAGATAAAGATATGTAAAAATGAAAAGAGATATAAGGACCAATAATAATTACTTGTATTGATACTAGGAAACCTAAAGGTGTAGATAAATCAAAACTCAACTAGATCATAAGAAAATTTTAACATGATTGGCTAGCTAGATGATGTTAGATGAGTTAGAATGTCTAAGGGTTAGTTATATGAAATTAGTGAGGATGAGTGAGGTTAGGTAAGGTGGGATGGTGGATAGGCTAAGGGGTTTAGGTGGGATTGTAAATAATTAGGGTGTTAGATGTAGTTAGTTAATGAGGGTTAGGAATAGTTAGGATAAAGTTAGTTAAGTAGGATTAATGTGATTGGGGGGTTAGTGATGGAGTTACTTGATTAGGATTAAGAATGTTTTAGGGTTATTTAGTGAGTGAGGTTAGGATTGGTAAGTTAAGATGGGTTAGGGTGGTATTTATAACAATATTTGGATGGATTGGGGTTAAGAGGGATGAGGGTAATCTAGGTGAAACCCAAGGGTAAGATGTGGATAGATTGAAGATGATTAGTTCAGGTTTATGAGTATGGATATTAGGGTTAGAGGTGTTCGATTTAGGATAGGTGAAAGGTTGGGAGAGGAACTCATGTTATATATAGGGGAGTCAGTTTGTGAAGGAAGTAGTGATAGGTTTATGGTGATTGGTGCAAGACTTAGGTGTGATGGCTTCGTGGATACGGTGACCCAAGGTGTTACATGAGATGCACCTTTTGATGGATGTTGATTACAAATTGCTAGAAATAATAGGGCTTCATTATATTATGATGATGTTAGTGATGCAGATTAATCATGCATTTATTACATCTTTGGTGGAGCAATGACACTCGAAGTTGAGTACCTTTCACTTTGTTACCAAAGAAATGATAGTGACTTTACACGATGTTTATCGAATTCTTCATTTGACGATGCTAGGAGATAGGATTTATTAGAGATCACATTCACTCAATATGACATTTCAGAGATTAGTAGGAAGATTTCATGTGGGTGTACATGAAAGACATGTGGATATTGACAGATGCCTCCAAGAGGGGACTATTGATCGGCTGGCCCTAGTAGTCATGTCTCTTGTTATTGGCATACTCCTGTTGGATACGACTGGGCAATGGTTTCACTTGGGCTTGGGGGATATAATATTAGATATGGTATAGGACTTCTAGGTTTGTGCATGGGGGCTAATGGTATTAGCCCATCTATATCGAGAGTTGCACTTGGGGCATATAGGGGAGTAGTGATCCTAGGCCATCTCTATTATTATAGATATGGAGCTGGGAGAACATTACAATCTAATGGCCTTTGGGTACTTTAACAACAAGGGAGCCTCATCAACCCATGGTGTTCAAGTGGTATATCTTATTAGGTGTACAGAAGGGCCATGTTGGAGAGATGTGGTTTTATTGATAGGATTTTAATAGCTTACAACCAAAACACATTATGTGGATGCCCTATAGGGGATTATAATTTGGCTAGGATGATGAGGTAATGGTGACTAAGTATATGTTAATTGAGTGTTATTTGATATGTCTTATAGATTTTGTTATAGAGTGATACAGACCTGGTTGTGTGTAGAGATCATTTGGGTTCATATAGGACATGCCAGGAGAGGAGCACCTATTTACCAAGAGTGATTAGGAGAGGGCACAATGGGGTAGGCTAGTAGATAGAGCCCTAGCATGCAAATTATGATAACATTACCCCAATCATATGGGATTTTTAGACTCTGGTTCTTGATTTAAGAGTGATAACAACCTATACATCATAGTGGGCTTAGAGGATTCTTGTGAGCTTGCTCTGACATAGGGTGATGGTTTAGAGAGGAATAGTGAGAAGGGTATTATAAGTACAGGAAAGGTTGTAGATAAGGATGATGCAAGCACCAACATAGTATAGCCAAGATGGTCAAGGGGATGGAGATGCCATGGATGTAGATGGAGGTGATGGGGAATAATTAACAGTGGTAGTGTAGGCTGGAATGAGTGGGGCCTAGGCTACGGGTTGTGGGGTACAATTTGATACACAGGTTGGGGCTAGTGGTAGTGGGGATGGTTCAAGTTCATCCTAGCAACCTTTGATGAATGATGAGAGTTATTTTCTATCACATCTATAGATAGAGATACAAGCATGGCTTATAAATATAACTGGGATCACTCGATAAAAAGACCAATTATAAGTGTAGCTATAGATTTAGATGGTGTATAGGGATGGCCAATTGGCCTAAGATTAGACATAAGTGACCGGATTACAATGTTAGATCATAGAATTACAGGCTTGGATAGTCATGCTTCAAATCTAGATTTGTAGCCAAGATGCACAAATCATAGGTTATCAGAGATAGATCACCTAGATGTAGGTACAAATTTGAGTTCTAATAGGAGAGGTAGAGGTGCATAAGAAGGCCAAGGAGGAGGTTGATACAATGATGCAAGAGGGTGGGATGGATAGGGTCATGTGAAAAATTATGAGATTTACATGAGAGGCCCAATATTATAGGACTTTATATGAGGCAATAGTGCCACTAGGATAGTGTACAACTTCTTTTAGATCTAGCTCTTTGCATTCAGTCCATCAGCCCCCAAGAGGACCACTGGGAGCATAGCCATGACCTTGTGAGACATGATATGCATAGATATTTTTTGTATTGTAGTAAACTTTTTCCTACTAGGCCCACATATTGTATATATCTTTTTAACATGGACTCCATATGGACTGTTGATATATATATACATATATACATATATATATATATGATGAGATTTTAGATATGATGTGATGTGTTATGTGTTTTATGATATGTATTGATGATGTGATTATATGGATTTGATGGAGACATTAATTTTGATTAGATTTATTGATTAGGATTAGACGAATTTGATTAGGTATATGTTATTTTAATGGTATAATTTTATGATATGGATAATGGAGACATGAATGTGTTGGATTTGTTTATGATTTAGATTGAGTGAGATAAATGTTATATGATTAACGATGTAATGGATTTAGATGTATACATTGTTTCATGTTTATAATGATGGTATGGATGTGATGTTTATTGATTTATATGTTGATGTTTATAAAATGTTGTGATTATTATGAGATCATGGTAGATGATGGGTTAGATATGTAGTTGATGAATATGTTAGATATGGAGTTAATTTGATATGATATGTAAATGGTTAACTAGATGCCATATTATGTGATGAGATGTTATGAGATAGTGAAACATTTAAATTAAAACAATGTGTTAAAGAAGGATTAATCTATTTTTAATTGTTATGTCTCACAACTTGGGTTTGGGTAGTAAGCCTCCTACACCAAGGAGGTAGGATAGTGATGGGGTGGGGGAGAACTAGGTTTAAATGGGACGGTGATAGGTTAGATGGTATAAGTGATAAGATTGGGGAGAATGGAATGGGTGTAAAAGTTGTAAGCCATTAATAATGTATGTAATCCATTTTAATATTGCACCCACTAATAATTATGTGCCAATGACATAATATAATTCAAAGGTACATTTAATCAAGGTGCATAAGGGACTCTGTTTTGAAGTGATTTTACCCAAAATAGGTTCAAGATCACTCAGACCATCCTTGTGCCCATAATAGTCATTATAGATAAAATATATACATCATGATAACATGATTAAAATAAACAAGACAATCTAAATAATATGTACATATCTATACTAATCAATCAATTACTCATATTCCAAAACATGCACATATTGAGATACACACAAAACAAACAAAAGATAAAAGAGACTAAAATTAAGGATAACAAAAAGTTATATGCAAGTTAATAATGAGTTCAGTATAAAGTTAATATGGAAAATGGTCATAATGATGAGATGGAGATATATACATGGAGTATATAGTGGCCAAAACTATTATATTTTAGAACAAGATTCCAATCAGATTCAAAAATGACTATATATGGGGTTTAAGATGATCAATTGAGATTCGATGTCATAATGTATTTGAAACCCAAAATTAAAGACTTATTTTTATCCTTTATATAATGATAATGTTAGTGGAAGGTGTGAACCATGGTTTGGGGATAGCATGAGACAAATAAGGATAGGATTATTTTGAGGCTAAGAGGAGACATACTCGTCAAAGAGGATGTAATAGGGTGATGGATAAAGGATAGATATAAGGATGTAATAATATTGGGGATATATCTATCATAGATATAAATATGGATAAAAAGACTCCATAAGACTCCCCCAACAAACATCCCCATCACACAAGTAATATCTTCTTTCTCTTTTACAAACATTTGTCTCTTGTTGTTGCATTAAAAACCTGTAATGGATGCCTACTTTTAATATTAGGGTTAAGAAGGAGAAAATGGAGAAGAATAGGAAAAAAAGGATATAATGGAAAAAGGATATGTCCCTAAGAGTTGGGACCCATAGACGAACGTAAGGTGGAGCCTATCAAGTGTAGAAATGTTTTAGATGCATTATATTCATTGGGTCATTAAGCTCTTCACCATCCAGTGTAGCTAACTTAGTGGCTTTAGATCCAATATTTGTAAATATTATATAGGACCCAAGCCAATTGGCTTCAAAATTTCCCTTATTATCTCTATTTGTATTGGTAATTTTATAATTTTCCTTTAGGACTAGATTAGTGACCTCAAACTCTCTAGATTGGATCTTCTTGTAGTATTGGCCTTTTAATCTATTCTGGTATGCCTGTAAGTGATTGAAGGCCCTTTATCATTTTTAATTTATAAGTTCCAATTCTTGTAGCCTTTCTTGTCTAAAATTATGATCAATGACAATGCCCTGTAATGAGATTCTCAAGGAGGGGAGTTCCACTTCCAAAGGCAAGATATATTTTGTCCCATATACTAAAGCATATAGAGTGGCCCCAATAGGTGTTCTAACACTTGTTCGATAAGAAAAAAGTGTAAGATATAATTATAAGTATCAATTCCTACCTACATCATTGATTTTTTTCTTGAGATCTTGATAAGGGTCTCATTTGTTGCTTCAGCCCGTCTGTTTCTTTAGGGGCAGTACGAAAAAGAAAAATACTACTTAATGTGGTACCATAGGCACAAGGCCTCAACTTCTTGATTTTTGAAGGACTTTCCATTATCATAGATGATGTTGGAAAGAATGCCAAAACAATAAATGATCTGATTTAGAATGAATTTATAAATCTGAAGACCTGTAACATAGGTAAGTGACATTGTTTCTACCTATTTGGTGAAATATTTTATAGTAGTAATAATGAATTTATGTCCATCAAAATATGTAGGATTTATCTTTCCAATCAAATTAATTTCCCATATAGAAAACAACCATGTGCTCATAATAGGTTGTAATTCTTATGTAGATGCATAGATAATATTACCAAGTTTTCGACAAGCTACACATTTTCACACATACTAGAAGGTGTCCTATTCCATGGTAGGCCAATAGCATCTAGTCCAGAGAAATATATTTGCCAGGGCCATTCCATTGACATGACCACCACAAATATCATCATGGACCTCCTTGATCACAAGAGAAAACTCTTCTAGGGTCAGTCATCATAACAAAGCCCCATCATAACCTCTACAATAGAGCTTGCTATCAAGGATAGTGTAACCAGGGGTATGGTGGATGAAGGCCTTGTGCTGATGGAGATTAAGGTTAGGTGGTAATATGTTATCATGGAATTAATTAAAAATGTCATGGTATTATGGAAAACTAGGACCAAGAATAGTGCAAATTTATAAAGGAACTATATATTGATGAGCTAGTAGGATCAAATGTTCTATTACAAAATTCCCTTCGAGGATGTCTTTAGGGAGATCAATTAAAGATACAATAATGGACATAGAATCAATTGATTTATTACTCCCTCTTATCACTTGTTCAAATGTAATAGTTTGAAATTTTTGCTTCAACTGATCTACCAATTTCTTATAAGGGAGTAATTTTTCATCTTTAGTTTATAACTCATCATTAACCTACTTGATTATGAGCTATGAATCACTGAACACTTGTGATTTATAGATGTTCCATTATATGGCTAAGTGAAGGCTAGATATTAAAGCCTCGTATTCAAAAATATTATTGGTGAATGGCAAAGTGAGGTGAAAGGTTTTTGGAATAAGGTCACCTTGTGGGGTAACTAGAAGGATCCCTACTCCCAATCCATGTGTGGTAAAAGAGCCATAAAAATATAGCTTCCAACCATTAGATTCTAAAGTATTCATTATAGAGTCATCCAGGAAGGTTGTGGTAAGAGGGTGAATCATGACAAGAGGTGCTTTTGCTAGTTGATCTAGTATGACTTGTCCCATAATGGCCTTTTGATGAACATATTTAATATCAAATTCACTAAGTAACATGATCCACTTGGCCATTCATCCTATGAGGGCTGATTATGATAGTAAATATTTGAGAGGATAAACTTTAGCAATGAGTTGGACTTGATTGTTAAGAATATAATGCCAAAAATTTTATGAGGCAAAGACTATAGCTAAGCAGGGTTTTTTAATTAGAGTGTAATTTAGCTTGTAAGAAATTGAAGTGAGATTGAGATAATAAATTGATTTCTCTATTCCCTCATCATTGTGTTGTACAAGTAGGGCACTTATAGCACATGAAGTTGCTAAAATATACAAGAGCAAGGGCCTTCCCATGATAGGGGGTGATAACATAGGTGGTTTTGCCAAACACTGCTTGAGATTATTGAAGGCCTATTGACATTCAGAGTTCTAATTAATATTGGTTCCCTTATTTAAGAGATGAGAAAAGGGGTGACATTTATTTGTGAGCTAAGAGAATCACCAAATAGCTTACAACTTTCATTGAAGACTCCTAAGTTGCTTTAGATTATGATGAGGAGACATTTCCATAATAGCTTTGACTTTAGCTAGATCCACTTTTATGCCTCTCTAGGTTACAATAAACCCTAGTAATTTTCCTAAGGTTATGCCAAATACACATTTCTTTAGATTTAATCTGACTTTATGATCTCGTAGCTGCTCAAATATTCTTCTTAAGACTACATGATGTTCTAATCTAAATCTAGACATCCCTAAGATATCATCCACATTGTCTTCAACTATGTCATCCATCATGCCATGGAAAATAATTGGCATTGCTTGTTGATAAGTAGCGCTAACATTTTTGAGACTGAATGACATGACTTGATAGTATAAGGTACCCCATGGAGTGATGAAGGTTGTTTTATGTTGATCTTAGAACATGATTTGATTATAGCCAAAAAAACAATCCATGAGAGATAATATTTCATATCCAATTGTTGAATCCATGATCATATCAATATTTGAAAGAGGGATGTCATCTTTGGGACATGCTTTTTTAATGTCTCATAAGTCTATACAAATTTGATCCCTCCTTGTGGCTTAACCACAAGAACAATATTTAATATCCAATCGAAATAATCAATGGGTCGGATGAAGCCTGCTTCCAAGAATTTTTATAGTTCATCCTTAACTAGTAAGGCCACTTTGGGGTGCATCTTTCATAATATTTTCTTGATTGGTTTAGTGTTAGGATGAATAACCAAATGATTCAAAACTAAGGAAGGATCAAGCCTAGGCATGTCAACATAACACCATTCAAAAACATCTATAAATTCTTTAAGCAACTCAATAATAATCTGATGCACCTCAAGTGTGAGAATTGCCCCCAATTTGACGATTTTGGGACTTTCTTCAGTTTCAATGTTAACCTGGATCACCTCCTCAATGATAAAGGGTGACTCATCTTAGAGATAAGGGGGAAATGATTGATCTTGGGTATCTAAAGCAAAACCATTTAGGAGCTCAGTATCTATTTTGGTGTAGTTTTTTTATTTAGCTGAAACATGTGAAAAATCTTCTAGACTTTGAGGTATCTCTTCTTCTTCAGACTATTCTTCTTCAATTTGATCAAGGGGATGTTGTTGTTCCCAAAAATAGGCTTATTTACAAAGATTAATATAAAATCCTTTCTTATGGTCATTAGAAGGCATAAAATCTCAAGCTCTCAGAAATTTTGAGATTGCCTCATCATTTTGAAACATAACGAAGGATGGCACCTGATGTTGATCCCAATCAATCAAAGTAGGATAGCCAAGGGATATGTTGATGGTGTAAATAATAGTGTCAAGAAAAAGGTTTATGGTATAAATATCCTTGTAGTGACTATAAATATAACCCATTTTGATTTCTTCGTTAGAAAGAGATTCCTCAAGGGCCAAAGTAGTATCCATAATAATATTGTTTAAGCCATTGCCAAGAATTTATAACCTAAACCAAGATATTATGGATGTTCTTGAACTATTATGGGCTTAATCCTACCTTGTTCGTGTCTCCCTAGTCCCTTTCCTTGATAATGCATGTTTTTTAACAATTTTTGGATGCGGGGTTATCTCTTTCTAGGAGAGTGAGGGCCTCATCTTCTGGTATAAGTCATGATTCATCTGATTCATCAATATATTCTTCTGACAATATTCCTACACTATGAAGGCCATAAAATAATATTTGATAGGATTGGTCTTTCGCATAGCTGGTGAAACATAACCATGAGGGGAAAGAGGTAAGTCACCTACACAAAAGGTTTTATATTCATATTCCCTACAACTTGTGGATGTGATTTTTAGATGAGTGACTTTAGGTAATGGATTTGTAGTAGGCAAAATCTTATTGGGGCATATATATTTATCATTTATTGGGATTAAAATAGAGTTATCCATGCTAGGATAATAAGATACAGATTGGGAATGATCCATTTAAAAAATGCAAAAATGATCAGTTTCCCTATAAATGGTAACTTCCATGCTAGAGTGGGGGAATTTTAGGCATTGATGAAGAGTAGATGGGATGGCTTGAATCTCATGGATCCAGGGACAACCTAGTAGCATATTATATGGTAAATCAAAATCCACAACATGAAGTAGGGTTTGATGTAAAATAGGTCACATAACAATGGGAAAATAGATGGTCCATGTGAACGGTCGTTCATTGTCATCATATATTTTTATCATGATAAAATTAGGCCATAAAGAAGCTTCAGAGTACCCCAATTTATTTAATAAATCTAAATTACATAATTTTAATGTAGACCCTCCATCTATGAGTACCCAAGGAATATGGTTATTGGATATGGAGACTTCTATGAATAAGGGGTAGTTATGATGGGGGCCAATGGGAGGCATGTCTTAGGAACTAAAGGTGATTTGCTAAGAAGGGTATAAATGGCCCACTAGTGTTTGTAATTGATTGGTGTCCATATTTCTAGGGACCTTTAGATCATTCAAAACTTGGTTGAGTATCTCCTGATGCATAGATGTTTTAAGAAGTTTCATTAACAAAATTTGAGTGGATGTCTTATCAAGTTATTGAATTATGTCATAATATTTATCAGAAGATGTCAAAATTTTCTTAGAAATATTCCCCTTTTAAGATGTGGAGCTAGATGAGTCTATTTGAGGTTCCCTAAGAATTATGATTTTGTTGCATCTGGTAGTCACTACATAATTAGTAGTGGCCCAATTAATCTTTAATATGGTGGATGATGGTGGAGTAGGCTCTTGAGGGCTATAGATTTTGATGGTCTTGATGTAGTGATATGGAATGATGTGATAATCAATGTGATTGGAGGAGGAGGCTTGATCTTGGTCTCTTGGTGGCTTCTTATTTCTCTGATCATGCTTGGTTAGGGGGTCCTAATAAATGCCTAATTGTTGATTTGTAGATTGATATGGACTACTCTCCCCTTATATTTCAATATCACCCCTTTTGATGAGGTCCTAAATATAATTCTTTAATTGCATACATCTCTTTGTGTCATGACCTTTGAATCTATGATATTTGTAAAATTATTCCTCTTGGTACCGGTTATGTTAGGGTTGACAATCATCCAAAGGCTGGATTTTAGGAAGAGTGATCATGTTTGTAGCAATCAATTGTTTGAGGACTGTTTCAATGTGCACTCAAAGGCTAGTGAGAGGTCATTTTCTAGTTTGAGTCTTTGATTTAACTCGTGGTACTTAAATAGAGCAAACATTTTGATGATCTATGGGATTCCTCTTTTGTACCATTTAAACATGCTATTTAGAATATGTAACCACATTTCCCATAACATTCTTATTTGTATTGAATATTTTTGACTTTCCTGAAAAGGATTTATCTTGATTCTAATTGTGTTCATTTTAGGAATATAATTTAATTCTTCCCTTTTCAATGAGTACCCTTTCGATTTGCATCCCCTTTTCAATGATTTCACCAAAAATTTTGGCACATTGGAGTTTCAACTAATATTTTAACTCAACATTAAGATTATCAACAAATATTTTGGCTAGCTCTTTTTTTGGTACTGTGTATCAAAGGTGGCTTGCTAAACTTCTCCATCATTACAAGAAAGATGCCAAGGTTTATCCACTTCTTTGTTTAGTATTGTATAGGTCTATAATGGAGACATAGTGTTCAATATTAAATGAAAACTATCTTAAAAATTATTCAATTAATTATCCAAAACTAGATATAGACCCCTTTGGAAAATGCATGAACCATTATAGGGCTCGTCTAGTGAGACTTTTTAGAAAAAGTCTTAATATATAGGCATCATCATATGCAACTTCATGACAAGCAACATAAAACTCCTATACATGGTCATGGGGATCACCTTTCCCTCCATATTTTTCAAACTTAGGTACCTTTAAGTGAGGTGGGAAAGGTATTTTCAGGATGCTCATATCTAAGGGAGAAGAGCAAAAAAAGTCATATTTATATTTCATAGCTTGTGAGCATGGGTTAATTTGTTAGAGAGTCTCCTTCATCATTTTTTATTCTTGTGCAAATGTTGGGTCCCCAAGGTATTCAAGGTTTGGCCATGACTATTATGAGGTTTATAGGATTTGTGGGCATTTTGATGAGGGGATGATGGCCATTGATTTTGGGCGTAGAGTAAAATATTTATTTGTTGTGTAAGCTGATCTAGTTGATCATCTAAGACATTTTGCCTCTTGTTTGCCCCAATCTAGTTATTTTGGAGTGGCACATGTCATACTTATTCTTTGAATTCTTGGTTCACACCTTCTTCTTTGGGTACTTGATTGGTGTGTATATGTTGATGCAGTGTATTAGGTTGGGTGGAGGGACAGACTAATTGAGGTAGGACATTATGGTCAAAATTTGAGGGTAATGTGCCCCACATTTCATTAGCTTAGGAGAGAACTTGGTTACAGTTTTCACAGATGTATTGGTCAATTAGGTTCCTAACATCATCATTATAGAGTGGATTGAATCAGTCATCTTCTTCTCCAAGAGTGTGCATGTCACTATGTGTATCATCATGAACCTGAGTTTAATCACCTAGATTCTCCAGTAAATCTTTGTTTTGGTTGGAAGCTTATTCTATCCTGAGTTATTGGTGTTGGAAATATTGTCATTGATGTCAAAGGTCTAGCATTATTGGTGATAAAGGCCCCATTGCATTTAATGATGTTTGTAATAGTTATATCTTATATGTGTTAATATTTATTTAATATTAACGAATATATTTTTGGTTACATATAAGACAAAAGAAGGGCCCATGGAGAAGTCAAAGAGTCACGGGGTAAAGACAAAATAAGAATGGGATGCATTTTCCAATGAAGAGTCATCTTGGGGAATTTTAAGAGTCGCCAAGTGAAGATAAAAGAGGAAGGTCACAATTTCTCATGAAGGGACACTTTGAGGAATATGAAAATTCACCAAGATAAGGACAAAAGAGGAAATGATGCTTTTGCTTATGAAGGGTCACCATATGACTTTTCAAATGCAAGGGTACGAAGGGTCATGAAAGTTTGGCACCATTTTATATGAGGATTGAAGGGTCATAAAGGGTAAATGCCAAAGGTCATTTGGAAAGCTATAAATAAAGGCTTGAGAATCCATTTATAATAGAGTGACATAGAATTTGATTTGAGATAGTAATATATAGCTTAGAAGAGCAGTGAGAGATGAGTATGATTTGTATTTGTTATATCTAGCTTAGAAGAGTAAAGGTGAGAGAGAAAAGAGATATTGTAATGAAGTATCATTTGTTGAAATAACAACATTAAGAGATAGTTGTGTGGTATACACAAAGGGGTTAGTGCTCCTGTGGGTTGGTGCTCATGAATTATTATTGTGTTGGTGCTCAACAAAGGGGTTGTTTCTCCTGTGGGTTGGTGCTCACAAATTATTATTGTTTTGGTGCTCAACAAAGGGGTTGGTGCTCTTGTGGGTTGGATCTCATGAATTATTGTTGTGTTGGTGCTCAACAAAGGGGTTTTTGCTCCTGTGGGTTGGTGCTCATGAATTGTTGTTGTGTTAGTGCTCAGCAAAGGGTTGGTGCTTCTATGGGTTGGTGCTCATGAATAGTTGTTGTGTTGGTTTTTATCAAAGATGTTGGTGCTCCTACAAGTTTGTACTTTTGAATATTATAGTTTGAGTTGGTGTTCATTTATATACTTGAGATTGTTCTCTGTAGTTTTTCCTACATTGGGTTTTCACGTTAAATTTGGTGTCTCTCTCTATCTTGTGTGGTGTTTATTATTCAATTTTATTGCATATCTTGAATGTATGTTAAAGTGGAATTTTATTAAGGGAAATTTTATAAGATTTATGATATACTGATTCACCTCCCCTCTTAGTATATCCCATGCTTAACAATTGGTATCAAATTAGGTTCCTTTTGAAATAATTTTACAGCTTAAAGGTAGATCGAGAAAGCACAATGGCTGGATCACATGAAAGATTTTCTACAAATAAGGCACATTTGTTTGATGGGATGAATTATACTTTTTGGAGCATAATAATGAAGACTTATTTGATTGCCCTTGGATTTTACATATGGCAAGCAATGGTGGAGGAATATGAAGAGCCACAGACATTTGTAATTACTCTAGTAGAAAAGAAGACAAGTGAATATAATGCTAAAGCTTTAAATGCTATTTTATGCAGTTTATGTGAATTTGAATCTGTTAAAGTTATGCAATTTAAATCTACTCATGAAACTTGGGTAAAACTTGAGAATATTTACAAAGGTGATGGAAAATTTTAGAAAGCTAAGCTTCAAACTTTTAGAAGATAGTTTGAAAGTTTGAAGATGAAAGAAGAAGAAGATACAATAAGTTCTCTTTTGTGATTTGATCAAATAATAAATAAGATTCAAGGTCTTAGAGAAACATTAGAAGAGTCAATGGTGGTATAAAAGGTTTTGAGATCTCTACCAATGAGATATGATGCAAAGGTTTCAGCAATCGAGGAGATGAAGAATTTAGCCAAGCTAAAGATGGATGAGCTTCATGGTATACGCACGGCATATGGGATGTGGACTAAACAAGATAAACCCTCAAAGAGAGAAGTGACTTTCAAGACATCAAAGAAAGAGAAAGCTAAGGTTTTAAGAATCAAGTGATAGTTCTAGTGATGATGAAGATGACAATGGAGCTCTTTTCATTTGCAAGACAAAAAGGGGAATAGATAAATATCAAAGAAAATTACCTTCTAAATATTTTAATTATGGAAAGATTGGATTTTTTTTAGCTAAATGCCCAAATAAGGGTAATGATGATGATGAAGAAAATTCTACATACAAGAAGAACATCAAAGGTAAATTCAAGAAGGGATTTGAGAAGAAGAGCATGTATTCTAAAGATCCTAGCTCAGTCGAAGATAGTGGAGTTAGTGATTCAGAAGAAGAGATTCTATTCATGGCCATACATGAAGATGCCTCTAAAAGTAAAAGTATAGATGATCAACAAGAAGAAGAGGATGAAGCCGAATTGAATTTGGAAGAAGAAATCATTTGTGCCTTAGAAGAGTTAAAAGTTGTTGAGAATAAAAATCAAAGATTGAAGCACCAAATCGAGAAAAATGAAAAAGAGTCAAAGGAAATAATTGAAGATATACAAGCACACTTTGAAGAAGCCAAGAAGAATGAAGAAGATCTAATGGCATAGTTGAAAATAGTAAGAAAATAATGTGAAAGGTATGTTATTGAAATTGCCACTTTAAAAGAAGATATTGAGAAAACAATCAATGATAAAGTAATTAGTGATTCAAAATTTGAAGATATCACTAACATATTGAATAAGATATTAGAAAGTCAAAAGGAAAATTCAGATAAGATAGGTATCAGATTTGAAAATAAAAAGAGCTATGTTGAAGCTCTTACAAAAGAGGAAACAAAAATGGAAGATGTGAAGAATACATAGGACATTTCAAACAAAGAAGGCTAGAGGGAACAAAGCTACAAAAGGAAATCAGGCTAGAGATACATAAACAGGTCCTATTTTTATGGTTACTAATTTTATTATAATGGATATGGTCATAATAAATTAGAATGTCAAAAAAGAGCTAATAGTTTCAGAAATAAGGAGAAGGAAAGTCATGCAAATTAAAGCAGAAGCTACAACTCTTTTGCTCATCTATCAAGCTTTGATGAAGAGGCCATAATATGTTACAAATGTAACAACTTTGGACACATAGCTTGGTAATACAAAAGTGGGTTTGATTCAATCAAGAAGGACTAGAGTTTTAAGGCTCCATTCATTAAGAAAAAGGTTTAGACATGTTCATGGCAAAAGAAAAAACTTAAAGATTCTATGTTGGTACAGACAACTTTACATGAAAGAAATGAAGAAAAGCCATGGTTCATTGATAGCAGATGTTTAAGGCATATGACAGGAGATAAGAGTAAGTTCATAACTCTAAATAAGATCAATGGTGGCATAGTGAAATTTAGAGATAAAACCACTACCAAGATAGCTGAAAAAGGTACTTTGAGTTTGGATAATGGTAGAACCAAGACTAAGAATGTTTTGTATGTAAAAGGTCTTAAGCATAATCTATTGAGTGTAAGTTAAATATGTCATCAAGGATGCACATTAAAGTTTTATGTAGCAGGTTGTGAGATTAGAAGAAAAGATTCAAATGAGATGATTGTAGATGCTCAAAGGACAGGCAACAATTTATATGTATTAGCAAATATCTTCTCAAAGGTATGACAAAGGACACATTCAAAGATCTGAAAGAGGAGTTAGGAGTAATTTATTTTACTTCTTTCCATTGAAGTTCAAAATCAATTGAGGGGGAGATAAGTGTTAACTCTAGGTAGGCCCTTTGCCATTGATGTCAAAGGGGGAGAATAACAGGTATATGTATAGGTGTATAAATAGGTATAGGTTACTACAGTAAGGGGGATTTACTGTATATTTTTATATGATAGTATGTACAGGGTTCAAAATCTATTAGTTTCAAGATTGAGGTTGCCATCAATGACAAAGGGAGAGATTGTTATAAATATTGTCATTGATATCAAAGGTCTAGCATTATTGGTGATAAAGGCCCCATTGCATTTAATGATGTTTGTAATAGTTATATCTTGGATAATGTGTGTTAATATTTATTTAATATTAACGAATATATTTTTGGTTGCATATAAGACAAAAAGAATGGGATGCATTTTCCCATGAAGAGTCATCTTGGGGAATTCTAAGAGTCACCAAATGAAGACAAAAGAGGAAGGGCACAATTTCTCATGAAGGGACACTTTTAGGAATACGAAAAGTCACTAAGATAAGGACAAAAGAGGAAAGGACATTTTTGCTTATGAAGGGACACCATATGACTTTTCAAATGCAAGGGTATGAAAGGTCATGCAAGTTTGGTGCCATTTTCCATGAAGATTGAAGGGTCACAAAGGGTGAAAGCCAAAGATCATTTGGAAAGCTATAAATAAAAGCTTGAGAAGCCATTTGTAATGGAGTGATATAGAGTTTGATTTGAGATAGTAATATCTAGCTTAAAAGAGCAGTGAGAGATGAGTATGATTTGTATTTGTTATATCTATCTTAGAAGAGCAAAGGTGAGAGAGGAAAGAGATATTGTAATGAACTATCATTTTTTGAGATAGCAATATTGAGAGATAGTTGTTTGGTATACATAAAGGAGTTGGTGCTCATGAATTATTACTGTGTTGGTGCTCAGCAAAGGGGTTGGTACTCTTATGGGTTGGTGCTCATGAATTATTGTTGTGTTTGTGCTCAACAAAGGGGTTGGTGCTCTTGTGGGTTGGTGCTCATGAATTATTGTTGTGTTGGTGCTCAGAAAAGGGGTTGGTGCTCAGCAAAGGGGTTGGTGCTCTTGTAAGTTGGTGCTTATGAATATTGTAGTTTGAGTTGGTGCTTAGCAAAGGGGTTGGTGCTCTTGCAAGTTGGTGCTTATGAATATTATAGTTTGAGTTGGTGCTCATTCATATACTTGAGATTGTTCTTTGTAGTTTTTCTCACATTGGATTTCCACGTTAAATTTGGTGTCTCTCTCTATCTTGTATGGTGTTTATTATTTTAGTTTTATTTCATAACTTGAATGTATGTTAAAGTGGAATTTGATTAAGGGAAAGTTTATAAGATTTATGATATACTGATTCACACCCCCTCTCAGTATATCCCATGCTTAACAATTGGGCATGGGTTTGGATTACCATATTGGATGATTAAAATGGAGATGTGATAAGTGATGTAGAAGTTTTGAATACTAACTTGGTCTATAAATAAAATCTATTGGTGGTCAAAGAAGGTGATGTGGTGATTTTTAGAAAGGGATGAGATGACTAAGAATTACCAAAAGACATAGCCTTGCAAGATTCTAATCTATAAATAAGATAAGGAGATGATGGGATCAAATACCTTTCAAACTAGTAGGGTAGTGATTGGATGGGTGCTAGATGTGAAAATTCATTGATAGGGAGGAGTGATGGGTGCTAGATTAAAATCTTGTTAAGGCTATGTATGTTGATAATACCTAGTCTGAGGATTTAGAGAGTGACAATGATGATTAAAGGGATTAGTGACCACTATAATTTGGTTCCAAGAATAAATATAATATTCAAGGATGATAGATGGGAAAATATTAGATGGATGGTGATACGAACAATGGGGTATGGACAATGGTGGATATCAAATGTTGTTTAGGGTAGAGAATGTGAAGATATAAGATGGATGTTGTTTAAGATAGTGAGATGGATATAAGGGGAATGAAATATATAATATGGGTATTAGATGGATGAAAGCTATAGGATAGATATTATATGTTTAGGATAGGGAATGGAAGATATAAGATGAGTGGATGATATAGGATGGGTGTGGTTTAGGATGATGAGATGGATATGATGATGGGGGTCTAAGAATGGATATTAGCCTGAGGGTATCTAAGGCATAAAAAAACAAAAAGGGTATGGTTGACTCAATTTACAAACAATATGGGTCTAATATGACACAAAAATAACACACACAGTAACAAGCCTTAAGCTAGTAAATTGAAAAGGGTGTGTAACCCAATGCTCACACCATCTAACAGATTCATGGGTGAGGCTATAAGTTGGTGACCCATTAAAAAATAAAATTAACCCTCTTAATTCTATTTGCATTTAACAGATTCTTAGGAATTGATCTTGACTCTGGCATCAAAATGTTTTTTATGACTGAAAGGTCCTATTTTAGGTTTGCATAAGGGTTTTTCGAAGAGTTCCCAATATACATGAAGGTACAATGGGTTCCAAGTCCATTTAGGATGTAATATAACCACTTTTAATATTGAATCTTAAATGACCCTCACTTCATGGAACCCTTTATGGGGAATTCTACTTTAACATATAACAATAACTATTCTGATTTTTATACTTCATTGAAACACAAAGTTTGGTCTAGTGCATGGTTATGAAATCCACATCACTGACCCTTAATTATGAAGCATGTGCATGGTGATGAATTTCACATCACATGCTATCCTAGGCTCAAAAGAGCGGGGAAAAACAAGCAATCACATTTGATTTTTTCCAATTAATTACCTATGTGAGGAAACACAAATATATACAAACAAACCACATAATAAGTGAATATATGCAAGCAATGAAACTGAAATGTTTATGTTTTCGGCACCCCTCCTATAGATATAGAGGTTGAAAAAATAAAATGGGGTGCATTGATCTTGAGAGGTCCTGCACAAAGGGGTTAGTAGTTTTATTTACTGTAAAACCAAAACTCCCTACAAAACCATAATTACATAATCAATCAGGAACAAAATCATAACCAAAAACTACAAAATCTAAACTCTAACACAAAATCATAGATTATGAGTTACGATATTGTAACAGGTAGCTAACCATGATAATTGACCTATAAAATTGTGACTATTAGATCAAAATTATAACTTTTAATACAATATCACAATTCTCAAAAATTCATGATTTATAGTTTTGTACTTTTTTTTAAGTTTGTTTGATTCCTAATGAATACCACTGAGCTGATTAACTTTCAAAATGTTCTAAAATAGTTAGGCCAGCTAAGAAATTTGTAGTTATGATAGATTATAGATTTTGAACTGTACTACTAAAATGTTTAAAAAATATTTTCTTAGATGATGATATATCCTAAAGTGTAGATAAAATGATTAAACTATTAATTATAATGATTAGCTAAAGATTAGGCAAAATGACTCAAACTACACGCTATTAATTCTTAAACATAAAATCAGCATTGATACTATAAAATTGATAATATCAGGTCAAAATCGTAGATCTAATAGTTGTGATATTGTACCAAGGCTTTAAATAGGTTAATGTTGTGTTGTCTTTTTTTCCTTGCTCCTCCTCTTCCACCTGTTTACCTACACACACAACAAACTCAAAATATCCTTTTTAAATATAAAATTAGGTCAAAATGATCAAATTCAAAAATGGCTAATAAAAATAGATAGCCTTGGCTTATTAAGGATGACATATAACTATTTAACAGAAGCTAATAAATCTTTGTCTAAAAATTAGAAACTAACAGGTCAAATTTTTACTAGTTTGGCCAAGAAATGCAATACTGTAATCCATGATGGAAATACCTTGATTACCAAGTCAAGGTAATGATAAAAAAGTTGTGATATTATCATTTTCATATGAATGGTCAAAGGTTTGATCAATTCTTCATTTTCCTACACACAAGGGGTAAAAGACACTTCTAAGCAACATAGAAAGAACCACAACAACTTATAGAGAGGTTAGTAAAAGATAAGAACAAGGATATAAAGCAAACCAAAAACTTAAAAAAACCACTACTCCACCTATAAGATCACTATTATCAAGGCAAGGTCACTAATTTGAAAGTCATGATATTACACTTTGGTCACAAACAACCAAAATTCTTGATTATCCTTTCATTTTCCTGTACACAGGAGATAAAAACACTTCCAAAAAGAAAATAACTTGTAGAAAGGTTAGTAAAAGATGAAAGACAAAGATATCACTCCAATCAATAAACTCTACAAAACCACAACTTAATATGCAAGACCACTATTAGTAGGGAAAGGTCACTATTATCCAAGTTATGATATTGCACTTCAATATTTATGGACTAGTACTTGAGATAACTTATTTTCTCCCTGCACATAGAGGATATATATCTATATACATATAATATTTTCAAAATTTTATTAATTAATGATACTTTATATCTTGTAAGAACTCTCCAAGTCTCAATTTCTTTATGTACACGCTTTAAGGGATACATCAAGAAAGGGGTGGGTAGACCATTGGTGCTTTATAGGATTATCATCCCTTTTTTCACTTGTTATCTACACACTTGTCTCCAAACAAACTTATCCCTAAGTTTTTCATTATCTATTTCACCATCACATAGTCATTTGTCATTTTAATTTACCTTTTCCTAGCCTAAATCCCCTTTTAGTAGTTTATAAACTATGCCAGCTAGGTCAACCCTGTATCATTTTATAATCATCCCATAGTACCAATGTAGTTCATTTTCAACATGGGTTAAACAATACTAGGTCGAATGAGTCAACCCTATTGGCCAAAATTTTTGTAAGGGTTTAGGGTTGGAGTTGCCTATATATACAAGTTCATTTCTCCATTATTTAGAGAAGAGAAGAAGAAATAAGAGCTATTGTGTATGTGCTTATCCACCATTCTACTTGAGGAGAAAGCTTAGGGTTTCATGCTTTCTTAGGAGATATGAATCTTGTCTTGTGAATAAGCCTTTTGGATGCATTGATAGGTTATGTATCCTATAGTTGATTTATCCCTATCATCCTTACATACCACTACAACCTCTTACAAAGCACCTTGGCCAAGGGAGATATTGAAGCTTAGCGGCTTCATCTTCAAAGTTAAGTATTCCTAACTTTATTCCTCTTTTGTAAGAGTAGATAGATATACATTTGTACTTCTCTTTTATGCATTAGGATTTTGTATATATTGATGTGAGTATATGTTTTCTATGTATGTTTGCTTTTACGATTTTTAACCCCTCATATTGTGCCACAAGCTTTGGTGAGCACTAGATTAGATTTACTTTACTTGTTTTTAGTTTAGTGAAATATCAAAACATAGGACTTCTTTAGGGTTATTATGTGATTTTTATTGACTAGAGGCTTTGGAACCCTCCTTAGAATAGTATATTATGGCAAGAGATCCCCTAATTAGGTCTAGCAGATCCCCATATTAGTCATGTTCTTGATTATCTAATGTGTCCCCAATCGGAAGTGTATGATATGATCTATCTTCTTTGAGTTAGAATTGATTTATAGACATGATGTATTTCTAATTGCATACATTCTAGTGAATCTGACGTGAATCTAACCCTTGTAGGTTTTATTTCACATTTTTTTATTTTATGATTTTATTCCTATATATTTATGATACTAGGTCAATAGTGTCAACATAGTTCTAACTTTTGTGCACCAAGTTTAACACACAATCACATCAATATGAATTCATTCTATTTGTGTAGGTTTTCTAGACTTCTAGTTTAGACTACTAGGTTAACCCCTATACATTTTCAAACATCTAGTTCAGACTACTAGGTCAACCCAGTCGACCATGTACATTTCCAAGCATCTATTTCATCTTATTAGGTTGACCCAATTGACCCTATACACCTTTAGACATCCATTTCAACATACTAGGTCAACCCTATTGATGTAGTACATTTTTAGGTTTTCATCAAATGTAAAACATAGTCGACACAAATGGTAGAATTTGTAAGTATAAATCAGGGTACTTTAACTGCAATCTTATTTTCCTCTACATCTTCAAAACCACTAATGTTCCTTTCTATCCTTATTTATCATTTCTATCATTTATTACAGTTCTACTTTTACAATTTGCAATCTATAAAACTACCCCTATACAATCAGCTAGGTTAACCCTATCAGTGTATTTCTATATTATGTATTCTATCTAGAAAACTAGGTCGACATTGTTCATGTAGTTTATTTTCAAACCTTTACTTCCATAGTACAAAATCGACACTGTCAACTCTGCTCTATATTATTTGTATACACTATCGACTGAATTGACATTATACTATGTTTCAAAGTTGGAATTAACACTCGTATTCTAGTAATTAGCTCACACTTTTATTTCTTATTGCTTGCATGCTTATAATAGATCACATAGTCTAATTAGGTGTTTTTCCAATATATTGTTTAGTTGTATTATTTTCTCTTTTATGCACATACTACCAAATCACAAAATCTTAAACCAAATTTTAAAAATTGTCTACCCAAGGGCTACCTACTTGGATTTCAACACTAAGGGGGAAGCAAACTTGATTTTTTGGCTAAATAAAAACACGTAGTTAATGGTATATTTTGGCTAATCACCCAACACCCTTATCATTGTGGTGTGTGAAATGAAGGGATAAGCCCCAATACCAAGCTAGTATCATTGCCAATACAGAGCTTTTTCAACATAAATGTTATGAAACCATCCTTAGATTGCTTTATAGTTCCTTGCTTATAGCCAACTCCCTATCACATTTAAAATTATACTCTAATAGTATACCAACATTCAAGATGACCACTTAGTTAAATTTTACTTTCCAATTTGATTATTTACTCTTTGCTCAATTGTATGTTGTATCGCAAAAACTTGTATTAACCAATGTTGGTGTAAGGTTTTGTGTTGTGTGCCTCAATTAGATCAACCTCATTAACCCAATTGATTTTGTATTTACTTTAATTTCTTACTTTCAAAATTAATTGTAAATTTTTTTCCTATTTCAGTACACAGTCATTCCTATCGACATAGTCTCTTACAAACTGTCTATTTTTCCCTGCCTACTATACTAGTTCAACCCTATCAACTCTACATTTTTTATCCCCTATTTTTTATACTAGGTTGACCCTATTGACTCTTTACAAATTTTAAACCCTATTTTCTATACTAGGTCAACAGTGTTGACTCTGTATAGTTTTTCATCACTTCCTATTTTATTATTTTTGCATTTGTCTTTCCTTGTTTAGTCATCCATCATGAACTTCATGTTTGAAGACAACACTGAGTTGCATTCAATAGACATGATGAGTTTTACCAACCCTCATAAGGTCTCTTATAAGTAGAGTAGGGATCTTATCCTCACAATGAACTATGAGACCCCTCCTCATTCTTCTTCATTGTGCAATCTTCTCTTCTCACTTGAAGATCAACTCGAATTAGAGTATATGCCTGAAATGCTCTTCTTTATCTCTAAATTTACTCAACATCGAGGAAAGGATCCTTTTACCATTTACCATATCATGATTAGTGGTCAAGTTAAAGAGCCTAATTCACCTTCTTCCACATTATCACATGGATTTATGGGTACTACCTTCTTTGATTCTCAGCCTCTTCCCTCTATTATGACCCCTTCTCATACCATGACCTCTTCCTCTTTGACTTCTTCCACCTCCATGCCTAGTATATCCACTAACATGGTAGGTTCTACATCTAATAGGCCTCTCATAAGACCCACTCTCATTAATTCTTCTACTAGTTCATCTTTTGCTACCCAACATAATCATGATTCTAGTGATTCCTCTTCTCATCCCTTCACTAGTTCATCTTTTTCCACACAAGAAATTTTTCTACTAGTGCCTCACATTCTAACAGTTCCTCTCAAGATCTTACCAACAACAATAGTGGTACCCAAGTCACTAATACCAACTTTAATGCTTCAAATAATGCTAACAATGCCAATCAAACCCATCAACTCTTATTACAAATTCTTAATCAAATGTTGAGAATATAAAACCACCTTCTCTATCTTCAAACCCACCCTCAACCAATGCCTTGGGGCTTGCATAATCAAATTATTCCCCCACCTCCTCTTTTATATTCCCATGGAAATCTCATCCCTCAACCTCCTCTTGTCAACAAGATAATTAAACATCTTCAAAATGAGCCTCTTATGACTAAAATTGCTAATATCATTATAGGAGGTATCACCCTTACCATTTCTTATAATGGGTCAACTGATCCTACTCTTCATCTAAAAACATTTGGAAATATCTATAAAGATTGGGTCAAATTGATTACCTTTATTTCTACCAAGATATCAGCCAAAAATTTCATGGGTGATGCTTTAGATTGGTACAACCAAATTAAAACTCATTCTATTACTAGTTTGGAAGGTTTAGTAAATGCTCTAGTCTAAGAGTTCCAAACTAGTGATCTTCTTGAGAATACTTTGGCCCATTTTATAAATTGTAAACAAATTTAAAGTGAAACTATCCAAGATTTTTTTAAAAGGTGGAAAACATTGTCCAACAAATGTAACATAACATGGCCAATGATAACCTTTTCCATGTCTTTACTAATGCTCTTTTTCCCAAGTTTTAATATCAAGTCCGTACTCTCTCTCTCCATGTAGCTTGGAGGAGGCCATTGACCAAGAAAAACATTAAGATTTATTGATGCATCAAGTTAAGCCACCCCAACCTTCTATGGGTCCTTGCATATTACTTAAGAACAAAAATCATAATGCTACCAATTATGGTGTCACAGACTCTTACGATACCATTCACACTATTCAAGTTGTCATTCCTAATCAAATTTTGGAACCATCCCCCCTTCTTAACAATTGACCAATCTCCACTTATCTTCACTTAATACCATCAATATTCACAAAACTTTATCCTCAGTTGAATTACTAAAATGTCTACCTAGGCCTCTACCATGAGAACTTGATCCCACTCATCCTATGAAATCCTAGTATAATCTCAATAAATTTTGTTGGTTGCATGCTAGTTGGGGTCATTCTAATGAGACCTATAGGTAGATTAATAATTTTGATATGTATTTTATTCTTGGTCCTAATTTTGATCATGATTATATCATTCAGAAGCATCAACAAACCTATGACATTGATTTGAAAGCCCATGACACTAATACTAAATCTCAAGCTTTAAATCAAACTAATGCTCATTTGACCATCTATAATGATCCTCTTCTGAATCACCAAGATAATCAAGACAAGCCCACCCCTTACACCAACAATGTATAAAGTCTTCTTGACCCAACTACTACAAAGAATGTGGTTAATATGACTAATATGTGAAGGGTGGTTGCTTTAATTGACCCTCAACCTATCTACACCGCTCTATTATCTCACACATTTCATGTTATCCAAGATTCTTCTCCAACTCACTTAAATTAGTTGGGGTAAGATGACCTTATAATTTTTTATGACTTGATTCCAACTCCTCCCTTGGATAACACTTCCCATTCAATTTCTACCATCCCTCCATCTTCTTTACCTAACATCAATGATAATCAAGCTTCCCTTAACACTCCTACCAATTCTCAAAACCAGCCTATATTAACCAATTCATCTTCTCAACATAATTTACAACCTTGATCTAAACCTACTCCCTCTTATCTACACAAATTCTAATGCACTTCAGCTCCTTTTAAGGACCTCATTCAACACTATGCACCTATTTCTAACAACATTATTATGGGTTATGATGAGTAGGATCTCATCATGAAACTCACCAATCTCCCATCCCAAATTCTATTTCTTGAGCTTATGAGGACCTTTCCATGTCATCAAAACCACTTATGAAACTCTTGTTTGAAATGAATATCCCTCATCCTCCCCTAGTAAGATGCGAATAAACCTTATCTGGATCTAAAGATAGCATATTACAACAATTTGAAGAGATGTCCATCTATGTTGATGAAATAAGGGACACTTCTCTTTCCTTAAAATTTCCCATCACTTCTATGAATCCTGATGAGATTTTAATTTGTGCATATTATCCTTCTCTATTCATTAGTGTCTAAATTGGTGATATCCAAGCCAAATGTGCCTTGATTAATTAGGGTTCTAGAAATTTTGTTACTTATCTAGATTTTATCAAAACCCTTGGATATTCTAAATGTAATATGAAATCCACATGCAACACATGTCAAGGATATGATAATAGGTAAATTCCTCCTTTAGGTTGTGTGTGGCTTCCCATTACCATCCCACTTGTCATTTTTCATTTAAAGGTGATGATATTTAACTTTCCTCTATCTTATAACATCTTACTTGGTAGGTCATGGACTCATCGTATATGAGAAATTGCTTCTTCTGCCTACCAATGCATTAAAATTTCCTCACAATGGAGCCATCTATAGGATTCAAGGTGACTCTAACCCTTGGAATTTTGAATAATTCTAAGACTGTGGTGTCTTCAAATTCCTACTCTTGAACCTTTGCCCAGTGTTCCATTATGTGAGTCTCAATGATTTAAATTTCCCATCAATTCCACTCGAGGTTGCAATGATCACATTGAACTCATTAGGAATAGTCCCCATAACCTCTTATATTCTAATGATGATGAGCCTGATGAGATCAACCTAAAGATTAAAACTTTCAATCTCTCACCTCATCTTATCTCTTAGCTTCCTGCTTCTTTATAGCCTCATTATCGCAAACCACACTATGATGACATCCATGTTGTCTTGAATAAGACTCATTCATCACACCTTATCAGATGATAATGTCATCCCTACTTAGGTCATTGATCTTCAAACACCTGACTATGATGATGGTTACACCTTAAATGATCTATTATTAGGTGGTCTTATTCAAGCTTGTATACTAAGATTATCTATTATCATTTCTCTTTGATTCAGTATTTTAGTTTATTTTCCCATAGTCCATCATATATAGTTCCTAATTTTAGCAATTTTCCTCTTTATCCTAGGGTAGAGATGGTGTGTATACCTCTAGTTTCTAAATGACTATGCAGGAGTATGCTTATGGATCATGTTATGAATGGGCCTTACCACTTTGCTAGGTACCTTGACCCCTATAGCTTACTTATCCTTATGATGCATATAACCCTCTTTCGACCTTACATAGACCCCACCCCTCCCTCAGTATATATCACTATGGATTCCATTCCTTCTCTTGCTTTAGCTGAGTCTATTCCTATTTTTGATCCCATCGCACCTTACATCGAGCCTAGTCTAGTCCCTTCACCAACACCACCTTCCTTCAATGATGGTTTGTTTCCTTTACCTCAAATAGATCTGTTACCCACCAAATGGGCCAACAAGCCTTACCAAACCCCTTCCACTTCTGTTACACTTCCTCCTATGAGTACCTCTACCAAGCCTACTTATAAGAATATATGTTGCTTCTACAATGTAGATAATCATTCATCCACACATTGTCATAAGCTACGATAATATATTGATACTTTGCATCCTTCTAACTCTTAGTCCTTAGAAAAGGCCATACCTCCCCTAAATATATTACCTAAGTATATTCCTAAGTATGGAGAGGTGTATTGTCCTTGGCACTAATGTGGTACCCATCACACTGATTGTTGCCGCATCCTTGAGTAACACCTTAAAGATCATATCTTAACTATTCACATGCCTTCTACCGTTCCTCCCATAAGTAATTATTGTGACAAGGCTCTCCCTTCTTTTCCTATGGTTCCATCACCTCATGTGGTTCCTACATCATCTTCTACTCCTCCACCAATGAATCCTTCATCCGTGGACCTTCCCTCACCTATGGATCATTCTCCACTTATAAGTCCCTCACCTATGGATCCTTCCCCACCAGCGATCCCTTCATATCCTATAGATTTTTCTCCCATGCATTCATTTGAGCATCCCTTATCTGATATCCCTCCTCAGTAAAATCCATCAAACCTTCCGACCTTTTCTATTGAGGAGATTAGTTGTGAAGTATTTTCCTAGTTTTCACTGAAGATAGATGAGACATTGGCTTTAGTTCGCATCCAACTTCATTGAGATCTATATGATATTCTAGATAATGTGTGTGGGAAAATCTATTAGTAATTATCAATAGATGTATGATGTTCTTACATTTACATTTGTATTGGGTGTGTGCTCCAATCTTATCTTTATCTATTTTATTAGATCATTTGACATTGTGTAAAATTCTTATTTATTTTACATGGTGAATTTGATTTTTCACTTTATATATTTCTTTTTATATTATTTATGTTTACTCATGGATGTCTTCTTTATCATTGATTTCTTTTCCTTCTTGAGTTTCCTTCTTAAAACTCCCTTGTTCTCTTTTCATAATTGTTTGCTTTCTTATCTCTATATACATGAATAATTTTCATTATGACTCAGTTATACAAACTTGGTCCCCTTCAGTCATTCCTTCTTTACCATGTGATCAATTAACAAATAATTAATTTATTTATAATCTCCTTATACTAGTGCACTTTGGATCTCTTTTTTCACATTATTCCCTTTTCACAAACTAATCATATACATGGTTGAGACTTGAGATAACATGTTGGTTCATTGTTAAGCCTAAGTGTTCTAATCAGTCTTGTCTTTGGTCACTTAGCTTTTTTTAGCCTAAGATTATATCTCATTCATGTGTATCACTTTATCTCTTATGATTGGTCATTCCAAGTCTAAAAGGAGGAGGAATCTTAAAAATACTTCAAAACATTCAAAAACCAAAATCATTTAACAAAATTCAATGATACAAAAGGCAAAAACATTTCAAAATTCTTAAAAATTCAAATCACACTAAAAGATGAATCAAAGCACATATCCTTCTTCTAGTCCAAGCTCAAACTCCACATTTGGCCTCACAACAAAGCCAAGGTCTATTGGGGTGTGGTAGTCTAGTAGATTAGAAAAAGAGAATTAAAAAAATAGTGTTACCTACTTTCTCACATAAGTACCCACTCTTTGTAGAAGATCGATGGTTTTATAAGGGGTCTTGAGGAATAGGGAACACGTTGTGGGAAGGTAGGTCTATTTTAATTTTTTTGTGACAATATACCTTCATGATTTGGTCTTAGTAGGATTCTTATTTGCCTAGATAGCTTTGTGCTTATAGCGAACAAGTTTCATTTATACATTGATGATCTCTAGTCACTTAGTGTCTTCTCATGTCCTTAGTATGCCTCATGTCTCTTAAGGTATTCTCATAAGATGCCTCAATTATTATTTTTACATTCCCTTTTTCATTCCCTACAATCCTCATATTTACTCTTGAGAAATATTATTTTGTTCACTGATCACTCCCCTAGGGATTCCATTTGTGAGTTTCATTATAAGACCATAGATAGCACCTGGACTTCCTCACAAATTACCACAATTTCAAATTATTATTACCAACATCCTCTTGTTACCATATTTTCACATTTATTCCACCTCATTGGTGTTCCCTTTATGAGTTTCAATGTAAGACCATGAATAGGACTTGGCCTTCCTCACAAAATTTTCCTATAATCCAAATCACACTCAAAATTACATGTGTCAAAGATGAGATAATATGTGATTGATTTTGAAGTTACATGTCATTGACATGTTTCCTTCTTGACTTAATATGTTTTATGCTTACTTCATTTCTCTTTCAATTTTATCTTCTTATTTTTTGATTGTATGTAAGAATCCAATCATTTCTTGAATTTTTCATACTTCTCAACTTGAATTAGTGTGATAAATTTAAGACCAACTTTTGCTAATTTTATTTTTCTTTTATACTTCCCAACGTGATTTAGTATGATTGATTGACTTTGTTGATTTATTTTTACACCATTTTTTATTTCACGTGCTTTCCATTTTATTATATTATTTTCATACTTCCCAACATGATTTAATGTGATTTTACTTGTTTTAATTTGTTACTAAATTTTTATCCTGGTTTAAAACCAAACTTTTTACCATCTTTTTTACTACCCTTTGGTTCTTTATACTTAGTCATTTTTCTTATCATTTACACATTTCCCAATGTGAAATAATGTACAGTACATTTTTTTTATTGATTATATTTTACCAAGTCTTTTTGCCTATTTATTTTTAACCATGCATGTGTTCTACATAATGCTATAAAAAAAAACACAACTCATATATTTCCTATAACATATACAACAATAGATAATGATATGTGCTAGAAATAAATATATCCAAGCATCCACAACCACAACCATAATGTAAACACATAAAATCAACATCCAAATACCAAAATGAGACATATATCTCATGAGTTTTAATATAAAAATACAACTATATACAAAGATGTAGCTCTATGGTTGGGCCCTATAATGCTTATCTCATGACCTAGCCACACTGCCCATAGATGCCTCAATTTTACTCCTCTAAACATAAAGTTAAAAAAGGCTATCTGAGATCTCAGTCCTGATACCTACCCCTATATATGAACCACCTGGGCCTATACCTATCCCATCTATGTCATGGTAGTTAGATGCATAGCTCTCTTATAATATAGGGTCTACCATGTCACTACCTCTCTTGCACCCACCCTTATTGGTGGTTGCATCCTCTCTCTATACACCTGTAATAGCTTTGTGGCATTTTTTCCTAGTTTAAACCAACTTGCTTGAGTTGGGACAGATGGTACTATGGGATCCTCCAATATAGAGTGGTCATATGACATCAACACCTCATCTAGGAAATCATAGAGTGATCCCCTCACTAGGGACCCCCATCTGGTCTCCTCCTTTGTAGCACCTACAAAATTCCAACCAAATAGATATTAGACCATTGATATATCTCAAAATATATCTATCTATACTCTATCTCAAATAACTTAAGTAAAAATTTAATCATCTTTTATTACTTGGTTATGTCTCACCTATCTCCTACCATCGTATCACCATTTGTTTGACCACCGAGCATGATCTCCCCATCAGTGCATCCTCCAAGAACCTCATATATAGGTCACCACCCAAAAATAATTCCTAGATTTTCCACTTGTATCCATCTTAGGCTATGCCTGAGTGGTCTCTCTATCACACACCTCTATCCTAGCCTATTGATGGGTCATCTGGGATGGTGATAGTCTTTGCTTTCTCTTACTACTCCTACCTCTATCTATGTTATGTCCATAGTGTTCATTGTTCCTCTAGTTGTGGTTCTAGTAGTGGTCCCTCTAGTAGTCCTATCTTTATAGTTATCTCTTCTCCCTTTGTTGCGTGTCGAATCTAACTTGTCCACAATCTCTCATGATGTGGTCCGACATTGGCCTAGTAATTAGTGGCCCTAATCCTCCTCTCCCCCTTGACTCTCTCACATGTCAGACCCAAAACATGGGCACCAATATTGACACCATTGGGTGGGGTTGTCCCATCTATCCTGGTACTTATGCCACTAGATGTGGCTCTATTTACCAAGTATAGTGGCCAATAATATTTATTTGTGCTAATGTTGGTGCCACTATCTCCCAACTCAAACACACTGTAAAAATGTGCCCATAAGGCTACCATAAAATGTCTCTTCATCTCACCATCTTCAGAGCTGGCACGTGGGACACAACTTGTGCTCCCTGATCCTACCACCACCTCTATACCCAAGGCAACTTATCATCGATCTTATGGGGTAACCCAGTCAACTAATACATAGGGAACCTCTCTATACTCGAGGTAACCTATCATCAATCATATGGGATAACCCAATCAAAAAATACATAGGGAACACAGTTAGCAATATAATAAGCCCTATCAAATTTTGCTCTCTGGATAGCACCCCATATATGTCATGCAAAAGCTATACCTAGATGACATATATTAAGTCATATAACACCCCATCCTCTAATATCGTCTGGCATAAGGCTATCACAAATAGTGGTACCTTGCCATCTGACTTGTGACATAGTACCAATGTTATCATAATTATTATCATATCCTTCTATATATCTAAAATTTATAAATTATTAACATTGAATAAACTAACCCTCAATCCAAGGTATATCCTCTTTGAGCCCATCACCCATATGGCTAAGGCTCTCCTCTCCTCCTCACTATCTGGTACTCCCATAACCATGGGTGTACCTACTATAGGAAGTTCTAGGATGGCATGGGCATCCTCTAAGATGATACCCACCTCTATGGTATCCCCCTCCACCTCCCACCTAAATGTATTAGTCAATCATTCCCAGGCTCCTAGGAACATGACTAACAAATCTAAACTAAGTGGAATCTTACACATATCCATAATGCCTCCCATTTCTAAATCAATTTGGATTGATCTCTAATATATAATCACTATAATAAGGTGGGAATCCATACTACATCCACTAATCACCAAAATCTAGGTCATCTCTGTAACCATGAAACAATAAAAGATGTATTAGATCTTCTATGTCATTTATAATGAAAATACATTTTTTTCAAAAATTTAACTAAATCAAGCCTAATTTGATTTAATTTATTCATCAATTGGACCTATTATTAGCCTACTCAACCCTTTTAGCCCTCAGTCGACCAATCTAGACCTTTCTAGCACTCTTTTAGCGTACTTCATGCATTTTAGTATTATTTTAGTCACTTAGTCAAACACTAGGTTGACCAAAATTTCCTCATTTTGACTAAATTGACAAAAAAATTATCCAACCCTTTACTTTTTCCCCTCTTAGTAATAAGTCGGTAGAATGAATTTTTCTACTAGGTCGACAACAATATACTAAGTCAACAGTCTGAAAACAAACTACATTAGCACATACCTACTAGGTTGGCCGTGTGACTTTTGAAAAAATTTAGCCTACTAGGTCAACTGGGTCAACCTAGTTATTTTTTACTACCGACCCCTTACATTTTCAATTATAAATTCCTTCTGGTAGTGATTACTCCAAACCCTTCACACCTATTTCTCTACTTGGTTTTTCCTACCCCTATCAACTTTTTTGGGTTCATTATGATTCCTAGAATTATTTTAAAATATAAATTTCTAAAAAAGACTTAATTTTAATAAAATATTCAAAAACTAATTTAATATTCTCATTTGCCTACCTGTGTTGCACCCATTGACATCATTAGGAGTCCCTCTTGTCTCGCCTATTGTCTCCTCACCATACTAGCTCATTTGGTCTCTCAGATCTCTTTTTCTCTCCTTCACAAGTCAAACATAACAAATGACTTCTCTTTGACCTTATTTAAACTTAATTTTCCAAAATCTTAAATCTTTCAAATATTTTCTATCAAATTCATTATTTTGCCTATATCTTTGTTTCTAATAATCCATTTTTAGAACCATAAAATGTTCTAAAATCATGATAACGTAGAGAATATTTTCCATTACTATATGTCTATCTTCTAAAAATTTCAATTTTTTGATACTTTTTGCACTAACTTCTACAAGTTTCCCTGATGTTATTCACATTTGGATGTCTTCACTTATCTTACAGACTACTTATTTATCTATAGCACTAAGGTAAGTAAAGGTTTTTGTTTTTTAATTCTATCATTTCCTTTATCTTATTTATTACTTACTGCATTTTACTTATCATCAACATTATGTGTTATCATGTTTTGTTTCCCAAAGCACCAATCCATTTTGCACTCACATGACATGTGTTGAGCTTTGAGTGGAGCATATGTATACACATAATATTTTCAATATTTTATCGATTATTAACACTTTGTATCTTGAAGGAACCCATCTAGTCTTAATCTCTTTAAGTACACATCCTAAGGGATGCACCGAGAAAGGGGTGGGCAAACCATTGGTACTTCACAAGATTGTTGTCTCTTTTTCCATTTTTTATCTACACACTTATCTCCTAAAAAACTTATCCTTAAGCTTGTTATTCTCTATTTCACCCTCATGTATTCATTTTCCACTTTTATTTACCTTTTCCTATCCTAAATCCCCTTTCAATAGTTTTAAAACTATGTCAACAGGGTTGCCCCTGTATTATTTTGTCATCAGCCCACAGTGTTGACGTAGTTCATTTTCAACATGGGTTAATCAATACTAGGTAGATTGAGTCCACCCTCTCGACCATAATTTTTATAAGGGTTTAGGGTTATATTTTCCTATATATACAAGTTCATTTTTCCATTATTTAGAGAATAGAAGAATAAGTAAGAGCTATTATGCATGTGTTTATCCACCATTCTACTTGAGGAGCAAGCTTAGGGTTTCATACTTTATTTGGAGATACAGATATTGTCTTATGAAGAAGTATTTTGGATGCATTGATAGGTTATGTAGCCTAGATCTAATTTATTATTTTCATCTTTACATACCACAACAACCTCTTGTGAAACACTTTGACCAAGGGAGAGATTAAGGTTTGGCAGGTTCATCTTCAAAGGTAAATATTCCTAACTTTGTTCCTCTTTTGTAAGATTAGATAGATATACATTTTTAATTCTCTTCCATGTATTAGGATTCCATATACGTTGATGTGAGCATATGTCTTCTATATATGTTTATTTTTATTATTTCTAACCCCTCATATTGTGTCACAAGCTTTGGTGAGTACTAGATTAGATTTACTTTACTTTTTTTTAGTTTAGTGAAATATCAAAACATTCGACTCTCTTAGAGTTATTAAGTGATTTTGCTTGATTATAGGCTTTGGAACCCTCCCTAAAATAGTTTATTATCATAATATATCCCATAATCATGTCTAGTGAATCCCCATATTGGTCATTTTCCCAATTATCTAATGTGTCCTCAATCGAAAGTGTATGGTATGATCTATCTTCTCTGAGTTAAGATTGATTTATAGACATGATACATTTTTAATTTCATAGAATCTTCTTCCAGACAAAATAAAATGTTTCTGCATAGAAATTGGATGAGTGATATTATATCAAATCAAATAATGCAAAACCACAATTTCACCTACAAAACCATGATTAGTAGAGAAAAATTGCTACTTTCAAAGTAGTGATTTTACACTAAAGGTAAAACCCTACAAAAAAAACTAAATAGTTAGTGATTAAGACTAAACCATCATGTAATATCATTATTTAATCTATAAAACTACAACTACAATATCACATATATTAGTGCAAAGTTGCAAGTCACCTATATGTGATATTTTTTTCAAAATCTAACATTCAATTCACATCTAATTATTCTTGCAAGCTTTCAAATCACTTCCAAAAATATTGTAGGCTAGTTTAGGGAGTAATGTCCCACCATGGTCATCAAAATGTAGCCTAAATTTTAGATTCACCCTATATTACAATATTTAGCAATAAAAACTTAAAATCTAAATAACATCAAATAGAAAGGATAAGAGATAATCACATTTCCATGAGAATTATCACCATCATTTTACCTTTTTTTAGCTTCTCTCCAATATTTCCAAATGAATGCTTGATACAAAATAGGTAGATGCTAGATTGTTTGCCTTTGCTTGATAATGGCTTCCAATGGACCTTTGAGCTTAATAGTGGCTTTTGACAAGGGGTGTATGGATGCAAGGGAGATGGTTATGGATTCAAGATGAAAAGAAGGCTTCAAGTTTTCATGTTCATTTCATGGAGGGAGTTGGCTTAGTTATATAGGAAATAAAGGGAATAATCAATGGCCCAAATTCAATTTTAAGCCATTAAGATCAATAGCTAGGATATTTCCAAGGAATTTTAAATTCTTTGAAAATATCTAGAATAGAGAATTCTAGACGAAAGAGGGCTAAAATAAAGGAGATTTATAGAATTATCTAATTCTAAAAATATCTATTAGGGTTTAAGGGTTTAGGAATAGCTAGTTATTAGAGTGGTAGATGGGTAAGTAGAATAAATTGTATTTTTAAATTGGCAAGTGACTTAAGGAGTAGGTTAGCAGGTAAATGGGTTTTTGTTAGTGAATTAATGAAGGGGAATAATTGGTTATAATATGGAATAAGGTTTATCAAATGTAGGAATAGGAAATGGGATATTAGTTAATTAGCTAGGAAATGTATTTATAAGTTAAATTAGTGAAATTAAAGTAATTGTTGAGGTAAGCAGATTTAGGTGTATATAGAACGAGTCTAATATTGTTCAAAAGGTTTTAATATATATAACTCCCAAATTTGATTCTAAAGTTTTTATTACTGAAGAGATACAAGATCTAGACAAGTTAGAGATGGATAGACTTCATGGCACCCTAACATCTTATGAGATGATACAAATGAAGGAAGACCTACAAAGAAAAAAAAATCAAGAACAAAAGAAGCTTGTATACCAAGGAAAATTGTAAATCATCTGAAGAGAGTGAGAGAAGTGATTCTGAGAGTGACCATAAAGATGATGGTCCTAATGTTAATGAAGTATTCTTCATGGATGATGTATAAAGTTGTTCAAATCAACAAGAGTCCATATGGATTGGAGGAATTGTTGGTGATACAGATGAAGAATAAGATGAGGTAGACTTTGAGGTTGAGTTGATGAATACTCTAGAAGAACTAAAAATGGTGAAGAAGAAGAAGAATAGGGTGATGAGGTCTCTTGTTAAATAATATGAGGAACAAATTAACTTGATTGAAGTTAGATTGAGAAACAACTCCAAGGAATAAGAGGAAATAGTCAAATAGGTGGAGAATCAAATTGAGATTGCGACTACAAGCCTAAAGGCTAAAGAAGAAGAATGTGCAAGATATGTAAATAAAGTGGATTCTTTGAGATCTGAGTTTGATCAATCATCAAGTAAGGTTAAGTCCTTTATGAAGTTTGAAAAGAGTACCTAAGTATTCAAAAGACTACTAATGATAAAATAGGGCTTAGTTTCAATGGAGACGAAAAAAATAACACTAATATGATCAAAAGGTCAATGGTTAATCAAAGAATGATGGTGTTGATAGAATGAAGACTAATCCTATTAGGTATCCTAATATTAAAAGGTATGTTATCCTTTTAATGGTTATTGGTATTCATGTAACCAATTTTGTCATAAAGCAAGGCCTTATAGAAGGACCTCCAAAAATTATTATGCATGGAACTATAAGGAGAGTCATCGATCAAGAGGTATGGGTCATAGTGTGTTTTAATCAAGAGGAATAGTTAAAAGGTTGTTCATATTTCAAAGTGTTGTAAGCATAGATTCTCAAGTCAAAATAAGAAATTTGAGACCCCTAGAATGCAAAAAAGAAGACAAGATAGTGAGTGGAAACCAAAGGTAGATAAGATGAATAATGCCCAGTCTGCAAGTCCAAGTGGACTACTTACCATGGTGGAGCATAATTTAGATGCAAATCAGTTTCAAGAATTCTCCCCATTAGCTTTAATTATGGATGAAGGAGTTAAGACAAATAGACCAATTCAGAATGTTGTTCAAACAAAGATTAAACAAGTCAATCCAAAAGGACTATTCAAACCAAAGAGGATCATAAATAAATATCAATTTAGTAAGGACATGGAGATCTAGGAATCTCCTGAGTTTATGTTGTTGTAGTACCCTAGAGAAGAATTAACTCCATTAGGCTTCATGGAGGCAATCAAATAGTGAGAATAAGCATGAAGGATGCTTGGTCTTAGGGGTAGCTTTGTATTCTTTGTTGACAATCAGCTCCAAGGTTCAGTCAAGAATCTATTGGAGGTGTGATCAAAAGATATGGATCACAAAAAATTTATATGATGACTTGATCAAACCAAGTCACAGTCATGATAGTGTTTGAATATCTCATGGAAATAAAGGGATACAATCATGATCTAAGAGTAGGTGTGTTGTTACAGGTCCAAGGATCAGATAGTTGACAAGAAGATGACCCTTTGTCATTAATGTCAAAGGGGGAGAAAGTTCCAACTTTGGAGAAAGATTAGTTTGAAAAAGATCCAACTTGGGAAGATGTGAATGATCATCTTTGATAAAGTGTTTGATATAAATCAATAAATTAATCAATGTCATTTTCCATGTCAAACTTGTGATGTTATCAGAGGCCCACTTGGAAGTTTAAAACCCATATTCCAAAAGTCAAAGTGATCTTCCCAATGTAAAATCAATGCAAGAATAAAAGTGTGCAAGAAAGGTCTATGACATGCTCTTACACACTCTAAACATTCATAAGTATATTTCCTTGCATGATTTTACACACTCCACACATGGCATTAAATAAGATGTAGGACCTCTTCTCATCTATTGATTTGGATATTCTTCCAATGGTCCACAATCACTCATAAACTCTATAAATTGAGGGGCGACCCTCCATTCTAATCGAGCTTAGTCATGTAATGAATTATTTCTTAATTTTTCAACAAAGACTCAATCTACATCCTTGTTTATCACATACAATCATACATTTGTATGGAGGTTATGTTATCTGTTTGATCACACATATCCACCAAAAATTACAATTATAGCCATCACTTTTGAGCATATACATTTTAAAAGAGGATGATAGCAAAGGTATAACTAGTATTGTTTTACAAATGTAATTTTATTCCTTTTATCAGGTTCAATTTGAGGACACATGTTTAGATTAGTTAGATATTTCAATTTTATTTTGATGTATACTAACTGATACTAATTTTTATTTCAAGATGTTACATATGGAACACATAGTGTAATCATGTGCACCCCAAAATCACCTTTAAGATCCTCCAAGTCTGATTTTCCAACCATTTTATATTTTTCTAGCTGAAATTTCTCTAAAAAATTCTCAAAAATATTGAAATTTCCATTATGTGGCATTTGGAAAAAATGCCCTATTGATTGATGGAATCATACATGAAATTGGTAGAATCATGACCAATTTAAAACTCTTTTTACTAACTTAGATGAAATTATTTAAACTTTGGTAAAGATGTACTATTTTTCATTGGAATCATTATGACTTTTTTTGTAGTCAATGTAGTGAAATAATCTTAATTTTAGCAAAATCATTCAGATTTCAATGGAAACATCTTAGTTTATTATGACTGTCTATGTTTGTAGGGTGGAAAAATCATCCTGATTTTGGTAGAATCATTTTGATTTATGTTGTGTTGGGGAGCCTATTTCTAAATTAAAGTTTATTTCAAATACTGTACATTTAAAATGTACTGTACACTTTATATGTATTCTTTCTAGGACAAGGGTTTGGGGGCGGTAGCCATCAAAAAAATTTAGGACCCCTTTTAATGAGAAACCATTTTTTGGTTTGATTTGGCCCATGGTTTTGGTACCCATTATTTTATAATACCACTTTATTGATGTATTATGTATAAATAGATATTTCAAGGTAATACATCATGAAAACAAGGTTTTGATAGGGAAGAACAAAGTGTGTGAATTCATGTGCAAGTTCAAGTGGGTTTGTTGAGCATAGCTCCAAACAATATTTGTGCATTGTAATTATGAGAAGATTGATCTAAGAGTGTTTTTTACTCTCGTGGCTAATAATAAAATTTAAGTAAGTGTTTCTTAGTGGATGTAGCCCACATTGGGTGAACCACATTAAATATGGTCTTTTTATTTTGCATGTTTATTTCTATTCTTACCACATCTCTATTTATATCTATTATTATTGTGATTCTGTGAAATTGTTCCACATCAATTTTTGTATTTATTCCTCAAAATTGGTATCAAAGCTTTAGGTTGTACTTTTTGAAGTGTTGAATCGCATGAAGGGTTATTAGTTCAAGTGGGAGCTATGGCTAATGATCATAGATCAAAGGTTGAAAAGTTTAACAGATAGAACTTTGGTCTATAGAAGATGCAGATGGACGATTACCTCTGTCAGACGGACCTCCATGCTCCATTGGGAGGAAAAGTAAAGCAACTAGTGAGTATGACAGATGAGGCTTGGGAGCTACTTGACAAGAAATCACTTGGGGCCATCAGGTTATGCCTTGTATTTTCGATCATGTTTAATATATTATAGGAGAAGACCATATAAGGTCTCATGAATACATTAGGGAAGTTATATGAGAAACCCTCTACTTATAATGAAAATTTTATTTAATATAAAGATGTCAAAATGTTTCAGTTATTGATCATCTGAATGAATTTAATATGGTTTTGAGTATGTTGAATTTTGTAAAAATAGATTTTGATGATGAAGTTAGGGATTTGTTTATTTTGTGTTCCTTACCAGAGAGTTAGAATAATCTAGTAATGGATATGATCAACTCGATCTCTAATAATTCCAAGTTGAAGTTTAAGGATGTCATAGGAGTAATCCTTAGTGAGGAAATGTGATGAAAAAGCTCTAGAGAGACTTCTACTTTAGGTGATGCTTTACTGGTGGAGAGTAGAGGGAGACAAAAGTTTAGAAGAAAAGGAAAGCATGAAAAATTAAATGGTCTTAAAAGGTCAAAATCAAAGGCCAAGATGGTATGCTGATAATGTGGAAAGACTGGGCATGCAAAGAAGGATTGTTGGTATCTTTAGAACAAAAACAAAATTAGGAAAACACCAAGGAGGTGAATGTGGAAACAGATAATGTTTGTCAGGGTGCATTAATTCTCTTCATTGATAATATTGTTAAGTCTTGGGTTTTAGATTCAGAGGCTTCTTTTCATGCTACACCATATAGGCATTATTTTATTGCTTATGTTCAAAAGGATTTTGAACATGTTTACCTTGGTGATGATGAGCCTTGCAGCATAGTATGAAAAAGAAGTGTTCAGATCAAGATGCAAAATGGGAACACTTGGCTACTAAAGTATGTCAAACATGTGCCTTGGTTGAGACAGAATTTGGTATCTACATTACAACTAGGCAGTGAAGGTTGTATGGTGACATTTACAATAGATTCTTGGAGGGTAACCAAGGGTTCTCTTATGGTAGCAAGAGGTAAGAAGGTTGGTACCCTGTATTTATCAAGTAGTGTTCATTATTGTAATTTAGTTACTATAGATGTAGATACAAATTTGTGGCACAATAGGCTCAATTACATGAGCCAAAAGGGTATGCAAATTTTGAAGGATTGTTTGCCTAGATTGAAAGGATCTGATTTAGATTTTGTGAAGAATGTGTGTATAAAAAATAGAAAAGGGTAAATTTTCTCAAGGTTGGACCTACGAGGAAGCAGAATAAGTTAGATCTGGTTCATTCATATGTATGGGGGCTAGCTTAGGTATCTTTTATTGGTGGGTCATCTTATTATGTCACTTTTATTGATGATGCAACTAGAAAAGTTTGGGTGTATGGCATTAGGAAAAAATCTGATTTGTTTGATACATTTAAAATATGGAAAGCCTTGGTTGAGAAGGAAATAGGTCTCAAGTTAAAATATCTCAGGTTAGATAATGGTGGGGAATATTGCAAAAATGAATTTTTTTTATTATTGTTCAAGGAATGTAATTTATAGATAGAAGATGGTTCCAAGAACTCCACAGCAAAATAGAGTGTCAGAAATGATGAACAAGACTATTATGGAGTGTACTAGGAGCATGAGGTTGTATGCAAGATTGTCTCTTTAGTTTTAGGTACAAGAAATAAATATAGTTATATATCCGATAAATAGAGGTCCATCTACTTTGGATGGAGGCATACCTAAGGAAACTTGGTCTGGTAAGAAGGTTGATTATTCATTTCTTAAAATATTTGGTTGTGAAGCTTTGGTTCACATTGATAAGGATGATAGAACCAAGTTAGAAGCTAAGTCTGAAAAATGCACCTCTATTGGTTATGGTGAGGATGAATTTGGTTTCTAAATTTGGAGTCTTAAGGGCAAAAAAATATTTGGGTCTAGGGATGTTATCTTTAATGAAAAAGTCATGTATAAACAACAGTTGCAAGATTAGAAAGAGGATTCCAAAAAAGAGTACACATTACTAGAGGACATTACAAATGATAAAGTGTTCAAGTAACCAGTTCAGTCACCTAATCCACAAGAACCCCAAACTCTTGTGGTGAGGTCTTCTAAGGTAAGAAGGCAACCTAAATGTTTTTCTCCATCTCTTAATTATTTATTACTCACTGACAATGGAGATCCAAAGTGATTTGAAGAAGAAATGTAGGTAAATGTCAGGAAGAAGTGGGAACAAGCTATGGATGAGGAGCATCAGTCTCTCATGGAAAATTAGACCTGGGATTTGATAATCTCACCTAAAGGTAAGAGAGTATTACATAACAAGTGGGTGCATAGACTTAAAGAAGATGGTGGAGGCAAGAAAAGGTACAAGGTATGGTTTGTGGTAAAGGGGTTTGCACCAAAGAAGGGAATTGATTCGATGAGATTTTTTACCCAATGGTAAAGATGACTTATATTAGGATTGTTCTTGGGATAGTGGTAGTGGAAGACTTGCACTTAGAGCAGCTAGATGTGAATATTGTGTTCCTTCATAGTTATTTGGAGGAGGACTTGTATATGGAGTAGCCAAACGGATATGAGGTCAAAAAAAAGAAGAAAATGGTGTGCAAATTGAAGAAGAGCTTGTATGGCCTGAAATAAGCTCCATAATAGTGGTACAAGAAATTTGATTGTTTTATGGTGGATCAAGGATACTCCAGCTGTCATTCAGACCATTGCATATATATCAAGAAGTTTGATGATGGTGATTACATTATCCTTTGTTTGTATGTGGATGACATGTTGGTTACAAGTAAGAACATGCAAGAAATAAAGGTACTCAAGGAACAACTTAGTAATTCATTTTCTATGAAGGATTTGGGATCAATAAGACAAATCCTTGGTATGAGAATAACTTGGGATAAGAAGGAATGAAAGATAAATTTATCCCAGAAAGAGTAAATCAAAAAGGTCTTGGAGAGGTTTAATATGCAAGATGTTAAACCAATTAGGACTCCTTTGGTAGCTCATTTCAAGTTATCAAAGGAGAAGTGTCCCAAGATAAAGGAAGAGATAATCTAGATGTCACATGTACCATACTCATCAACTATTGACAGCTTGATGTATGACATGGTGTGCACTAGGCTATATATTACCATGCAGTGGGAGCAATAAGTAAGTACATGATTGATCCAAGTAGAGAACACTATAAGGCATTGAAGTGGATCTTTTGGTATTTAAAAGGGACCATGGGGACAATTTTAAGCTATGGCAAATTGGACATCACTTTGTGTGGTTATGTAAATTCAGACATGTCTAGAGATTTAGATAGTAGGAAGAGTACAACAGGATATATATTTACTGAAGGTGACACAATAGTGAGCTAGATTTCAAAAGTATAAAAACTTGTAGGTTTTTCAACCATAGAGGTTGTGTATGTTTCTGCCATAGAGGCAAGCAAATAAATGATTTGGTTATAATAGTGGCTGGAATATTTGGGGCATAAGCAAGAGGAAGGGAAGCAATATAGTGATAGTTAGAGTTTTATACATCTAGCAAAGAACTCTGCTTTCCACTCTAAGATAAAGCATATATAGTTGATGTATCATTTCATTAGGACAGCTTTAGAGGAAAATGAGTTGAAGCTAAAGAAGATTCATATCAGTTAGAATCCTACAGACATGATGACCAAGGTGGTCACAAGGGAGAAACTGAAGCTATGTTAGTTTTGGTTAGCCTTCATAGTTGATAGTGAAGAGTTAAGAAGCCTTCTAAAAGGAAATCAATCTCTAAGTGGGAGATTGTTGTGTTGTGGAGCTTATTTTTAAATTATAGTGTATTTCAAATACTATACATTTAAAATGTATTGTATACTCTATATGTATTCTCGTCAAAGTTCAAGGTCAGGATGTGCCTTAAATAGGGGTTCAGGGGTGGCAACCCCTAAAAAGTGGGGGTTTGGGGGCCACAGCCCCCAAGCAGGGTTTTGGGGGAAATAACACCCAACAAATGAGGGTTCAATGGCGGTAACCCCCCAAAAAAAAATTGGACCCCCTTTAATGGGAAACCATTTTTTGGGCTGACTTGGCCCATGGTTTTGATACCCATTATTTTAAAATACTGCTTTGTTGATGCATTATGTATAGATAGATATTTTATAGGTAATACATCATGAGAACAAGGGTTTGATAAGGAAGATGAATTTAGGTGTGAATTCAGGAGGGTTTGTTGAGCATAGCTATAAACAATATTTATGCATTGTAAATATGAGAAAACTGATTTGAGAGTGGATTGTACTCTTGTGGCTTGTAATAAAATTTGAGCAAGTATTTCTCTCTCCCAGATTGGGTGAACCATCATAATCATCTTATGCAACTCTTTTTCAAAATGAACATCACTCATCCTCCCCTAGTAGGATGTAAAGCCACCTTATCTGGATCAGAAAATAACATTCTACAATAGTGTAAAGAGATGTTTATACATGTTGACAAACTAATAGACACTTCTCTCTCCCTCAAATTCCCCATTGCTTCTATGATTCTTGACGATATTCTACTTTGTGCGGATGATCCTTCCTTTTTTATCAGTGTCCAAATTGGTGATATCCAAGTCACGCATGCCTTGATTGATGAGGGTTTAGGTACTTGTGTTGACTCTATTGATTTTATTAAAACCCTTGGATATTTTGAAGGTAATCATAAGTCCACACATAATACATGTCAGGGCTATGACCAAAGTCAAATGACTCCCTTAAGTTATGTATGGCCCCCTATCACCATTCCACCTATCACTATTCAAGTGAAATTAATGATCTTCAATTTTCCTATATCCTATAACATCTTGCTTGGTAGGCCATAGACTCATCACATGAGACTAGTTGCCTCTTCCACTTGTCAATGTGTCAAATTTCCTTACAATGGTGCCATATATAGGATTCAAGGTGATACTAACCCTTAGAACTTTGAACAATTCCAAGATCATGGTGTATTTAAAATTTTAACCCTTTAACCGTTACCAAATGTTCCTTTTCATGAATCTCAATAATTAACTTTCCTGTCAACTCTAAACAAGGTTACCATGGTCACCCTGAACTCATCAAGAATATACCACCTAACCTCTAAGATTCAGATGATGATGATCTTGAGAAGATCAATCTCAAGATTAAAACGTCTAATTTCTCTCTTCATCTCATTGTTTAGCTTCCACCTTTTTTGAAGTCACATTCCCATCAACCACCTAGTGATGATATACTGGTTGTATTAACTAAGACTCAACACCGTATTCATCACATCACATATGATGATAAGTTCATCCTTACCTATGTCATTGTTATTCATACACCTGACTATGATGATGGTTATACCTTAGATGACCCATTTTTAAGAGGTCTTTTTCAATCCCAAGATGTTGAAATCATTCATTATCATTCTTCTTTGCTTCAATTTTTCTATATATCTCATTGTATTCTATCTTATATAATTCTTAATTTTAGCATTTTTCTCTTGTTTGCAAGATAGAGATGGTGCACACTCCTACAATTTTTGAAGAACCTCATAAGAACATGATTATGGATCATGTTATGATTGGCCCCTATCACTTTTATAGATACCAAGATCCTTGTAGCCGACTTGCCTCTGATATGATTACGACTATCTTTTAGCCTTTTGTATATCATGTCCCTCCCTCAATTGAGCCCAATTTAGATCTGGTTCCCAAACTTGTTTTCCTATAAATCAATAAATCTTATTTTCCATCTCAAACTTGTGATGTTATCAAAGGCCCACTTGGAAGTTTAAAAATCATATTCCAAAAATCAAAGTGTTCTTCCCAAGGCAAAATCAATGCAAGAATAAAAGTGTGAAAGCAAGGTATATGACATGCTCTTACACAGTCCAAACTTTCATAAGTATATTTCATTGCATGCTATTACACACTCAACACATGGCATTAATGAGATGTAGGACCTCTTCTCATCCATTGATTTGGATCTTCATTCAGTGGTCCACAATCACTCATAAAATCTACAAATTGAGGGGACACCCTCTATTCTAATTGAGCCTAGTCATACAATGAATTATTTCTTAATTGTTCAACAAAGATTCAATCTACATCCTTATCCATCACATAAAATCATCCATTTTCAATGGGGTTATGTTTTTTGTTTGGTCACACATATCCACCAAAAATTACAATTATAACCATCACTTCCATCTAAAATAAATAAGAAGAATGTGCAAGGTATGTAACTGAAGTCGATTCCTTGAGAGCTCAGTTGGATCAGGTATCAAGTATGGTTAAGTCCTTTGTGAAGTTTGAAAAGAGTACCAATGATATAGACAACATCTTGAGTATTCAAAAGACTGTTAATGACAAAATAGGTGTTGGTTTAAATGGAAACCAAAATAAGAATACTAATGTGATCAAGAAGGTCAATGGTCAATCAAGGAATGATGGTGTTGGCAGAATGAAGATTAATCCTATTAGGCAGTCTAATACTATAAGGTATGCTAATCCTTTCAATGTTTATTATTATTCATGTAATCAGTTTGGTCATAGATCAAGGTGTTATATAGGCCCTCCAAGAATGAATATGCATGAAACTATGAGGAGAGTAATCAGTCAAGAGGTATGGGTCATAGTGTATTTTCAGCAAGAAGAATAGTCAAAAGGTTGGTCATATTACAAAGTTTTGTAAGCATGGAATCTCAAGTCAAAATAAGAAATTTGAGACCCCTAGAATGAAAAAATAACAAAAGATAGTGAGTGGGAACCAAAGGTAGCTAAGATGAATGATGACCAGTCTACAAGTCTAAATGGACTATTTTCCATGGTGGAGCATAGTTCAGATGCAAAGCAGTGTCAAGAATTCTCCATGTCAGCTCAAATTATGGATGAAAAAATAAAGACAAATCGACCAAGTTAGAATGTTGTTCAAATAGAGATTGAAGAGGTCAAGCCAAAAGGACTATCCAAACCAAAGAGGATCATGAAAAAAGATCAACGTAGTAATAACATGGAGATATGGGAGTCTCTTGAGTTTATGTTGTTCTAATACCTTAGAGAAGAAGTGACTCTATTAGGCTTCATGGAGGTACTCATCTAGTGATCAAAATAATGAAGTATGCTTGGTCTTATGGTGAGCTTTGTGTTCTTTGTTGACATTCAGATGCAAGGTTCAATCAAGAATATGATGGAGTTTTGATCACAAGAGATGGGTCACAAAGAATTTTTATGATGACTTGATCAAACCAAGTCACAGTCATCATAGTGCTTGAATATCTCATGGAAATAAGGGGATCCATTCATACTCTAAGAGTAGGTGTGTTATCGTAGGTCCAAGGATCAGATAGTAGTTGACAAGAAGATGACCCTTTGTTATTAATGTCAAAGGAGGATAAATTTCTTATTTGGGAGAGAGATTAGTCTTAAAAAGATTCACCTTAGGAAGATGTGATTGATCAACTTTGATTAAGTGTTTTCCATCAATGACAAAGGGGGAGATTGTTGAGGTATGTTCCTATTTGTGGTGTTGAGGCATTGATGTCAAATTTAAGATGAAAGTCATTAATGTCAAGGTTAGAATTGAGGCAATGCATGGTGAAGTGGTATGTGACAAAAAAGTCTTATGATAAAAGATGATTTTAAGGCAACCTGATAATTCTTCTCTCTATTGATAGAGAATTTTAAGGCAACCTGGTAATTATTTTGAGGTTGATCGTAGGTCAAGGTCAAGATCAAGATATAAGGTAAGCATATTGTTGAGCACTAGTCTTGAAGAGCAGTGTCATATCATAAGCATGGTTTAGCAATCTTCGAGTTCTGTATGAGATATTGGTTGGCACAATGTTGTGGTGTGAAAATATCATAATCCTATTGAAAGTAGCCTTATTTTCAAAAGAATCCTGATTAAAAAATTTTCTTGATTGATAACATTAAGAGTTAACTTGTTTAAGTTTAAATCCTTGAGTACTAGGTGTCTTGAGAAGCCTAGTCTAGTCTTGTGAGAAGGTGTATGCATAAAACATAGTGAAGCTTGGTTAAATTATGTCAACACAGGCATGAGAAAGTGTATAAATTTGTGTAAGAATGTGAGAGAGTCAAAGAAGCCTTCATAAGAGTTACAAGGTCAGTTTTGAGGCTTAGTCCTTGTATGAAGAAACCTAGTGAAAAGGCATAGGCCTAGTAACATGATAAGGTGAGCATTTTAAGGCTTTTATGAAGATAAGTGGTAGTTTTTAAGCAATTTATAAGGTTTTATGACATGATAATGAGGTGTTTATAATAGTATAAGATATTTTAAGGTGTGTTCAAGGTCTAAAAATGGCTGACAGTTCAAAACGTAATGTGTAAAAAAAATAGTATGGTCTAATGAGGGGTCAAGTTCATTTCCCAAGGTGTAATAGCTCTTAAGAGAATTTTAAGAGGTGTGAGAAGTTGTATCAAGTTTTTTGACCAATTTTGAGGTTAAATTTTGAAGGATAAAGCATAAAAATTGGTGTTAAGGTTTTCTATGTGCACATAATAAGGTATTGCAAACCTGAGAAGGATTTTCTTATGCTCGTTGGCATGTGCAACCTTGGCATGAGGATATAATAAACTCATGGTAGTTAGTGAAGGGTCCCATCTTAAATTTCCCAGAATTGGTTTTGGATTTGAGGGGCATTCCTTTATCAATGATTTCTAAGAATAAAAGGTAGCTTAAACCCTCTTAAAACCTTCATAATGACCTGATATGAAAGATCTTATTGGAAATGGCTCAAAATGAATTGGATGACCTATTTTGATGATTTAATAATGTATATTACTCTCTCAAGTTTCTCCAGGTGGCATTTTTCTATCATAAGAGTGAGTGGAAGCTACATGAAACCCCTTGTTTCTCAAATTTTTTATGTAGTAGGTAGGGTTAACCAAGTTAAAGCATGTAAATTATTGGAGGATGATGTGTGAGAAATTTAACTTGTGCCCATATAATTTTTTGATTAGGTTGAAAACCTTAATCATGATAAACCATTCAAATATGTTGATCTATTGCTAAAAAGGCCTAATGAGCAAGACAATGATAAAACTAGGCTGAAGTGAGAATGAGATTAGGGATGGGTTGAATTGGATTAGGGATAGGTCCAAATGCATGGGGTAATTTTTTAACACATTTATCATCTTTCACCCTTGAAGATAATATTTAGTGAAACTCATATACAAGCAAAAATTTGTTCTCAAAGTGACCTATCTAACATAATGATATCTATGTAGGGTGAAGACATGAGATTGATCTGTAAGACCAATATTGATATTGAACCATGTGATATATATATTTAAATATGTTTTAAGGATTATTACGTATAATATTAACCCATTTTAATTTTATAAAATGTTCACACATGTGTTTTAAGTCTTGGTTTTCATGACTGTTTTTGGAGCTATAGACAATTTTCTGTATGTGAGTGAGAATAGTGTTTTTGAGTCTTTTTATATAGAGTTGAAGAATACAATGTACATGAAATTTTTATATAGGTCTCATATGTTATTTTTAATGCATTTTTATGCATGAAAAACTCTTATAAAGATGTGAAATGTCATAGGCTCTTGACTAGGTTTTTGAAGCATGTGTTTAGTTTTAAGTGAGCAGATGAAGATGATCAGTTTAAGGTATTTTTCCATGTATTGTAAAATATAATAGACTTGGTGATTACACTAAGGTCATGGAGGTTATATCCATGTGATTTTTTTTGGGTTATGTGATAAAGTTGAGTGTAAGCTTCATATTTACAAGATAGACTTTATGGCAGTGAGAAGGCCTAATTATGAGTAGACCTAATTGTGTGGTTCTAGGAGTGAAATGAGATAAATGGTGTTGGGGACATAAGGTGAGATTAGAAGTGGTATAATCGAATCATGTATTAATTTTTTAATTTATTTATGAAAGATCAAGATATTTCAATATGATCAAAGTGAAATGTGTGCCTTGAGAGGGCTTAATTGCATTAGGTCTCTATTAGGCCTTATGGTGGTTTTGGTCTTTATGGGTTGTGACTAACCTATGTAGTGGGTGTTTCACTTGTGAAATGTGTTTGTTGATCAATTATTAAGATGATCCATTTATGGAGATATTTTCGGCCAACCAAGATGGGTGAAAAATGAAGGTCTAAATAGGTGGTCTAATAAGCCTAATTTGACTATGCTAGAATATTGAGTGAAAAATGAATGATATAGAGATTTGGAAACTACTTAGAGGGATTGAACACCATCAAATAAGTGTGGTGAATATGTCATGAAGATATAAAATAATTATACAAATGTTGAGCAAGTTTGTTTGACCTAATTCTGCCGAGAAGTGGGCTAGTTGAGTGAAGAGGCCTAATTGGCTATTTGAGAGAGATTATGATGAACATATACCCGAGTTACTACATGTTGATGTCAAGGTTAGTTTACCTAATAATCCTAGTAAGAGGCATATTGAGTGAGGAAGACTAAGAGGTTGTTTTGAGAGGTATTAAAGGTTGAAAAGAGCTGAATGAGTTGATTATCTTTTGAGAGACTATCAAAACTACATCAAAGATATGTTCCTAATGTATGACAGTGAGTGAAATTCAGATAGAGAAGATAGAGAGTTGAAGAAAAGGTCACCATCTTTTGGTTGAGCAAAAAAGTGTCATGAGGTGATCAATTTAGTCTTGGTTGAGTTGGTGCTTTGTCAAGAATAAGTGAGAGCTATCTTACAAGTTGGTGGTTGCATAAATGTTCTTAAAGTGGCTAAAATGATGCCTTCTTAAAATTTGGTGCTTGTTGAAGGACTAGTTGAGTTGGTGATTGACTAATGAGGGGTTGGTGTTCCTTATGGGGTTTGTGTCTCACAAAATTTTGATTCATTGCTTATAGGACTATAATCCAAGCTATGTTTTAATGGGTTTTATTTCCCAATAGGGTTTCCCACATATCTCATGTGTTCTTATGTTTACTTTTATATATGTTTGTTTATGCAATGGTTATTGTATGTATGTGAATGAATGCTTCATGGATGATAAGTGAAATTGAAGGATTATTTTAAGGCAACTGATTCACCCCCTCTCAGTAGTTTTACTTCCAACATTTTATTTCTTTTATACTTCCCAACATGATTTAGTATGATTGATTGACTTAAATGTTTTATTTTTATACCATTTATCTTTCACATGCTTTCCATTTTATTACATTATTTTCATACTTCCCAACGTGGTATAGTGTGAGTTATTTGTTTTAATTTGGTGCCAATATTTTTTATGGTTTAAAAACATTTTGTTCTCTTGTTTATAACATGTTGGTTTATTATACTTAATCATATTTTCCTATTACAAATTTCTTGTCATGATATAGTGTGTAAGACATTTATTTGTGATTAATTATATTTTCCCAAGTCTTTTTGTTAGTTTCTTTTTAACTATGCATTCATATTACATAATTCTAGAAAAAAAAACAGCCCACATATATTTCCCATAACATATACAACAAAAGAAAAATACATGTGCTAAAAAAAAGATATCCATGCAGCAACAACCACAACCTAAATATAACTCATCAAATAAAATCCAACTGTCAAAACAATATATCTCTAAAATCATGTGTTTTATATAATACAATATACAAAATACAAAAATGCATAGCCCTAGATCTACAATTGGGCTCCATCATTCCTATCTCATGGCCTAGCCATGTTGCCCATAGATGACTCAGACTATTCCTCTGTATAGTACATTGAAATGAGGCAGTTTGAGATCTCAATCCTACTACATGTCCCTATAAGTTAGTCACCTAGTCTTGTACCTATCCCAGCTAGATTGTGGTATCCATATGTGCAGCTCTTTCCTATGCTAGAGCCCACCATAACTATGCCTCTCCTATTCCCACCCCTATCGATGGTTGCAATCCATCCCTATGTATATGTAGCTACCTTGTGGTCTCCCCCACTAGTCTAACCTAACCTGTTTGAGTTGGGGTAGATGGTACCTCATGATTTTCTAGCATGGTGGGGTCGTATGGTGCTAGCACCTTGTCCAAAATTTCATGGTGCACTGCCATGACTAGGAATCCCCGTATAACCTCCTATGTCACAAGATCTAAAAAACTAAAACTAAATAAATATAATATCACATACACATCTCAAAATATATATATCTACCTATAATCACATAAAACTAGTATTCTATCTCAAAAATTGAAAATTATAACATTTTTTACTAGTCTCAATGTCACTAACCACTGTCTCATCATTTTCTCATCCATGAGTATAGTATATTCATCTCTCGAACACCTTATCCCCCACTTGCCTCCCTATCAATGTGAATCCAAGAGTAACCACCCATACACATAGTAACCCTCTCCTAAAAGGTGGATTTATCAACTAGCTCTATCCTAGACCAATTGTCAGATCATCCTGTATGACCACCCTTGTCTATGCTCAATCTTGTCAATGGTGCCTTTGTTTATGGTGTGTCTAAGGTGGTCACTATAGTGCCTATTGTGGTAGCTATTGTACCTTTGCATCAACATCCATATCCTCTCCTCCTCTAGCTATTATTTGTCATGCTTGACCAATCCATGGTATCATATGTCATGACTTGATCACCGATCTCTCAACTAACACTCCTCTCCCCTTAAACTCTCTATCATGTCATTCCAAAAACATAGTAATTATTAGAGGATCCACTAGGTGCAGGTGTCCAAATTTCCCTATCAAGTGTGTCACTAACTATAGCTCTACTTACCAAGTATAGTATCTCGTGATCTACACTTGAGCTAGCCATGACATCACAGTCATGCAATTGAGCCAAATAATAGTAATGTGTATATGGTTGTCACACAATATCTCCTCATGTGATCATCTAAAGTGATAACACATGAGATGTAACCCACATTACCTAATCATGTCTCCATCTAATCACCTAAGGTAACCTATCATCGACCACATGGGGTAACCTAGTTGGTCGATACATTGAGAACCTCTCATATATCCATGTACTAAGAAAAACCACTGGTCCCATGGTCTTCTACACTTTGGACAACATCTCATACATATAATGCATGATTTGGACCTAGATGATAGATTCAAAACCATAGAGCACCCTCTAATCTAAAATAGACTGTCATAAGGCTATTGCATACAATGATACCTTGTTGTCTAACTTGTGACATAACACTCGTGCTATCACATGTCTAAGCATGGCCTTTTGGATGTTTGGAACCTGTTCAATATAAATATCAAATAAACTAACCCTCAATCCAAGGTATTTTTTTTCTGAGCACATCACCCACCTGGCTAGTGTTCATCTCTCTTCCAAATCATGTAGTGTCATTGTGATCATGATATCCCTCCTATAGGTAGTATAAGTAGTACATGGATGTCCTCTAGTGTGATACCCACCCCTATGGTATCTCCATCCACCACCCATCAAAATATGTTGGTTAACCATTCCCATACTCTGAGAAACATGATAACAAGATCAACACTCAGTAAGATGCATCTCATCTCCATGATACCTCCCAAACCTAGTGTAACTAGTCTCACTCTATCCACATTTTATAAATGCTCTATAACAAATATGGTAACTATGATGAATTGAGAAATTTCCAATATCTTTGGTGTCTCTGTAAAGTATCAAATAATAAAGGGTGTATTAGATTTCTATGACCTTTATAATCAAAATACATTCTTATAAATTTCACACAATTTAGCAGGTTTGATTTAGTTTATTCATTTTCGACGAAATTGACCTATTAAATTCTAAATCAGCTGTATACCTCTTTAGGGATACTAAATTGGCCCTATAAAATCTATACTAGATCAGTCTTTTTAGTACTAAATTGACCACTCTTTGGTTTGTAGTACTAATTCAACCTCCTTTCTAAATTATAGTACTATATCAGCCAATTCAGTAATAACTAAGTCAGCTAATTGTTATGTAGTTGGCTCCCTTCCTTAGCCAACTAAATCATCCTATTGCTACACAGTCAGCCTATTGATTTTATTACTCTCTACAGACTAAGTCAACCTGGTCAACTCTATTCATCCATAATGACAACTTTTTAACCAATTACAATAAATGCATTGAGTATTTATCGGTCTGACTCATTCCTACCCAATACCCTGTTTAAACCTGAGTGTCCCTAAAAATTTTATAAGGTTTATTATAGTACCTAAATTTTTCTTACCAGTTAATTTTCTATAATTCATTCAATTTCTAATAAAAATATTCAAATTTTTGAAATTTTTAGTTGCTTATCTGTGTTATACTCACTGTAGTCGCTATGTGTCCTCCCCATATTAGTTGTCATCTCCTCACCATTTTGGCCCTCTAGTCTCTCACTAGGTCTATCATAGCTTTATTTTGTTAGGAACTTATGCGACCCCTTCTCTTTACTTTGTTAGTATATTAGTTGCTATGGATGCATATGCTTTGTAAGTCATCCCATGAGAATTTTGTTTTATCCCACATTCACAAGAAGTAGTAGTTGCTTAGATTAGACCTAGTATATAATTAAGTGTTGAATCCAATAGAGGCATCCATAAATTATTTGTATTGATCTTGCTCAAAGGAGGTTTCCTCCTTGAAGTGGCCTACGATCAATATAATTCCTTTAGTGTTTTTGTTAATCATAAAAATTTGTTATTTCATACATTTTCAGTAAATTAATTTGTTATTTCATTTACTTTTATTAATTTTTTATAGGAGGATCCTCTCAACTGGTATCAGAGCACTTTCCAAGGCCAATTTTTTTTCTTTCAAAAAGTCTTAACTCTATTCTACTACATCATCCATTTAAGTAATTTTTTTGAAAGTCTTAACTCTATTCTACTACATAATTAATTTAAGTAATTATCTATATCACAATAATCTATTTTAGATCAGAGTAAAACCTAACCATATAACTATGGGAAGTGCTTAGGTGAAAGCCCTAAAACTCATTGTGAGGAGTACTATGGGAACCCCAAAGTAGCTAGCCTATTTAGAGGACCTACCAATGAAACGGGTAATAGCCCCTTCTCAATTGAGTAGTTCCCATCTATGATAAAAACCAAGAGCTATCATTGAGAGATAAATCTGTGACCAAAAAAATTCTAAAGAGCGGTACTCATTTAGACAACATTGGTGACCAGAGTGATATATTTAAACCCTTAGGCAGCCATTAAAACTTGGGGCCTCTTTTCATTAGTTTTAGAATATTACCATAGGTATCAAAAAACTTATCATAACAGATCTTTAGACTTGTATTAGTTTCAGCATATTACCAGCAGAGTATCAGAAAACCATCATATCATATTTTTAGCAGAGTATCAACAGACTTGTTATACTAGTTACCAATTTTAGCATATTACCAGTAGAGTATCAAAAAAATGCCATATCAGATCTGTAGACTTGTCATATTAGTTTCAGCATATTCCCAGTAGACTTATCTTACAAAACACAGTAACCAAATATATATATTTCCATATCTCTCCATTTGTAGTCCCTGTTGATCCTCAAATTTTATCTAAACACCTAAAATTTCATTCCCTACATTTTCTTCCTTGAGGTCCCATACCCTGATTCCACTTCTAATTCCCTCAAATCTCAATTTACCCATTTTTTGAGTTTTTCCATAACTTCTATTTTTGTCTATTTTCCTAAAAAAATTTCATAGTGTTCATCTCCCTATTCTACTCCTTTGACCCTCTTTGATAAATTTTCTAGTTTTTCTTTTTTCACTACTGAAATTGTCCTCATATTCATCAATCATACTCCCACTATGCAACAATGTTAGTAAAATCACCATTATCTATTTCATTTTCACCCAAATTCAAAAATTCCCTTACAAAGTGTGTCTTAACTCTAGTTTTCCTACCAATTAAAAATAAAAAAAATAATTAAAAAAAAATTATTCTAATCATGGTAGTAAACTGAATAGGAGAAAAAAACATGAAAGATGAAATTGCCACCCTCAAGACCCACATTAAAGATCTTGATGAAAATATTCTCAACCTCAGTCTTCAACATACCACCATGAATAGTAGACATCTAGAGTCTTTTTTAGACATTAGGTTCTTCTAATAATTTTTGTGGGATGAAGCTTAATTTTCCTTGATTCAATGGTGCAGATCTGACTGGATGGATCTATTAGGTAAAACAATATTTTAGTTTGCATAATACTTTTGATGCCAAGAAGGTCCCATTTGCATCCTTTCACTTGGAACATGAGGCCCTTCAATGGTATCATTGGTATACCAAGGCTCATGATGAGCTTGTATGGACTAATTTTTGTACCCTCATTTTGCAATAATTTGTCCCTAGTGCTTTTGATGACTTCACTAAAACACTCACTAACCTTCACCAAATAGAAACTATGAGAGAATATCAAATAGAATTTGAAAAATTGACCAATCACATAATGGGATTGTCCAATGAATTCTTTAGGATTTGCTTTATTAGTGGACTAAAATATGCGATTCGCTTGGAGGTCAAAATGTTCCATCCCAACATAATTATGGAATCCCTAAGGTTAGCTAAGTTGGTAGAGGAAAAGATCACAACTCAGTAGTGATTAAAATCCAATTTTTATTCATTCATAAATATAACTCCACAATGATCTCAAATAATGTCAGCCCCTAAAATCACTCCTATCAAACATTTGACTGAAGTAGAGATGCAAGACAGTAGAGAAAAAGAACTATGTTATAATTATGATGAAAAATTCACTTAGGGACATCAATGTGTAGATCAAAATCTCTACCTACTAGATGTGGATTCTTCACCTAAAACTAAAGTTTTCAAAGATGCTCAGGATATAACAGATAATCTAGAAGAAGCTCCATCGATTATGGAACCTACTTCTTAGGAATACCAACCAAAGATGTCTCTCCATCCTTTAGTAGGAGTCACCACCCCACAAACCATGTGGGTCAGGGGTTACTTCAAGAAGGTCCCTCTCAAAATACTCATTGATTCAGGTATAACCCATAGATTCAATTCCCCTTAGATCACTAAACAAGCAAATTATTTTATCCATCCTTGCTCCAAATTTGAAGTCATGATTGCCAATGGGGGCACATTACCTTACAAAGGGAGGTGCCATAATGTGTGTATCTCTATTGGATATTATAACTTGTGTTATGACATGTTTTCCTTACCTTTAGGTGGTTGTGATATTGTTTTAAGATCCCAATGGTTATGCACACTTGGACCCATCTTATGGGATTTTGTTGAACTTTGGATGCAATTTTTAAACTATGGGAAAAAATATACATTGAAAGGCTTACAATTGGGGTCTCTCAGCATCATAAGTTCACATTTCATGGATAATATTTTTAAGAAGAATTCACATGACATCATTTCCTAGCTCTATTCCATTCATATACAACCATCAGCAGTCTCCACTACACCTTCTAATCTAAAAACCATTATGTAGAGGTATGCAGGTGTCTTTATCGAACTAGTCAGATTGCCACCTTCATGACTAGAGGACCACCATATTTATCTCCTTCTTGTAATCATTCCTCCCAATATCAAGACTTATCACTACCCATTTCATCAAAACATTGAGATTGAGATGCTCATTCAAAACTTACTGAAGCAAGGTATTATTCACCCTAGTACCAACCCATATTCTTCCCTAGTTCTCCTTGTCAAGAAAAAAGATGGATCATGGTACCTCTACATTGACTTTTGTGTACTTAATCACATCACAATCAAGAATAAGTTCTTGATTCCTATTATTGATGAGCTTCATGGAACTTATTTTTTCTCTAAGTTGGATCTCTACTCTAGATATCACCAGATTCAATGTCATAAAGATGATATCCCTAAAATAGCTTTTCACATGCATGATGGCCACTATGAGTTTATGGTCATGCACTTTGGCCTTACTAATGCTCCTTCAACATTCCAGGTATTGATGAATAAAATAATTTTTCCCTACCTATAAAAATTCATTCTAGCCTTCTTCGATGATATCCTCATCTATAGTAAAACATGGTCTGAGCATCTTCAACATCTAGAGCTCACACTACAACTTATCTCTAATCATCGTCTCTATGTAAAATAGTCTAAATCAATATCTTGAGAATATTATTTTAGCCCAAGGGGTTTGGGTGAATCTCAAAAAAATAGCTACCATTAATAAATTTGCCTCATCGTCAGATGCTCAAGAGCCTCTGTGGTTTTTTGGGGTTGACAAGATACTATTTTAAGTTTGTCAATGATTATGAGAATATTGTGACTCTATTGATATATATGTTAAAAAATGATGCTTTTACATGGAAACAAGCTACTGAGTGTGTATTTGAAGAATTAAAACAAGCTATGTGTACTACCCCTATTCTAGATATGCTAGATTTTGCCAAGACTTTCACTATCAAAAATGATGCTTATGGTAATGGACTTGGTGTTGTTCTCCAAAAAGGACATCCCATTGTGTTCACCAACAAAACCCTTCTTAGAAAGAATTTAATACTCTCTACTTATGAGAGGGAAATGATGGCCATTTTGCATGCAGTACAAAAGTGGAGTCCATACATATTGGGAAATAATTTCTACATCAAAAATAATCACCAGAGTCTGAAATATTTTCTAGAACAATGGGTTTTTGCCCCATCATAATAGAAATGGGTCATCAAACTCATGGATTATGACTATGAGATCACTTACAAGAAGGGTAAGGATAATATTGTCGTTGATGCTCTATCTCGCACATTTGTGGACCAAACTTCCCTTTCAGCTATTTCCATGCCTATTTTGAATTGGTTAGATGTTGTACAACAAGGGTATGTCAATGACCACTCATTATCTCAAATCATTTAATAGTTGGCCACTAACCTCTCTGCAATACTGCATTATTCTTGGGATGGTGCTTCTCTATGATACAAGGGTCATCTGGTGATTCCCTAGAGCACAAATATTCAATAGGCTATATTTTATGAACTCCATGCTTCTCCATTTGTAGGGCACTCAAGGTTTCTCAAAACTTATGAGCAGGCATGCCGCAACATCTTTTGGAAGGGAATGAAAAAGGCAATTCAATATATGGTGGTTAAATGTGATACTTTCCAACATAACAAGGGTGAACTACACACATTCCTGGGTTGTTCAAACCCTTACCCATCCCTATCAAGATTTGGATAGATATTTATATGGATTTAATTGAAGGGATCACTAAATCTAAAGGGAAAATAGTGATCTTGGTTGTGGTTGATCGCCTCTCCAAATATAGTCATTTTTGTACCCCCATCCATCCCTATACCACCTCTAATGTCATACAAATTCATTTAGTTTAACTACTAAATCCTCAAAATTATTAAGTATTCAAATAGTATTCTTAGACCAAATTTTACGTCTTCATGGCATTCCTTATTCCTTTGTCTCAGATCATGATGCAAGCTTCACCAACCATTTTTGGATATAAATATTTTAATGCACTAGCACCCAACTAAAGATGAGTTTTGGGTATCATCCATAAATGGATGACTAGATTGAAATTGTCAACAAATGCCTGGAAACGTTCCTTCATTACTTCACCTCAGAAAAACAACACCAGTGGTCAAAGTGGCTTCCTCTCACCGAATGTTGTTACAATACCTCCTACCACACTTCAACTAAAATGACTCCCTATGAAGCAGTCTATGGTTAAGCACCACCAGTGCTCCTTCCGCACACCTCCAGTAGTTCACCAGTTCAAACAGTCCACATGATTCTCTAAACTTGGGATCAGATCCTCAGCACCCTACGAGATAATATTCATATGGCATAAAATATAATGAAATAATAGGATGATCATCACTATTCTGAGTGCACCTTTCAAGTAGGTGATATGGTTTTTCTTCACCTACAACCATATAAGCAATCCTTCCTAAAACTGAAAGGGCATCATAAGCTAGCTCTTAAAATCTATGGGCCATATAAGGTTCTCTAGAAGATTAGGTTGGTTGCTTATAAGTTGGAGCTCCCATATTCTTCCTAAGTTTATCCAGTATTTCATGTCTATTATCTAAATAAATTTCTTAGCACAAACATCAAAATGTAGATTATTTTACCAAAAATTGATAATGAAGGACCCATCTTTCTTGAACCAGAGGCAATCTTGCATAGGTGCACATGCCAACTTTGCTCCCGTTCCATCATAGAGATATTAATTTAGTGGCATGAAATGTAACTAGAGGATGCAATATGGGAACCAATCTTTCAGATTTAGCATCAATTCCCACATCTAAAGATTTGAGGATAGCTTTTTTGAAGAGGGAGGAGATGTTAGGAATCTGTGTCACCCCTTCTCTTTACTTTGTTAGTAAATTAATTGTTATAGATGCATATGCTTTATAAGTCATTTTGTGAGCATTTTGTTTTATCCCACATTCGTGGGAAGTAGTAGTTGCTTAGACTAGACTTAGTATTTAAGTAAGTGTTGAGGCCAATAGAGGCATCCATAAATTATTTGTATTGAGCTTGTTAAAAGGAGGTTGCCCCCTCGAAGTGGCCTATAATCAATCTAATTCCTTTAGTATTTCTGCTTATCATAAAAATCTATTATTTCATACATTTTCAGTAAATTAATTTGTTATTTCATATATTTTTATTAATTTGTTGTAGGAGGATCCTCTCATATTTTCTCAGAATAGTAAAATACTAAATCAATTATTTTTCACCATATTTATATTTACTATTCAAAATTATTTACCCTTAAAATATTTACCATCAGATTTCTTATTTTGATCATATCTTTGTCTGTACTATTTTTTTTTCCAAACCTTAAAAATATTCTAGAATCCTAACATCATAAAGAATCTTTTCAACAATTATGTTTATATTGCAAAAAGTTTAATTTTTTGTTCTTCTTTGCCAATCTCTAAAAATCCATATAATGTTCCCTACATTGGACACCTTCACCATTCTTGCATATCCTTATTTATCTATAACACTAAGGTAAGTAAATGTATGTGTTTTTCAATTATATCTTTTCATTTATCTTATTTGTTCCTTACTACATTTTATTCAACTTTAGCATTGTGTGTTTCTATGTTATTTTCTAGAAGCACCATCTTGTGTTGCACCTACATGAAAAATGATGAGGATCGAGTGGGGGCATATATATACATATAATATTTTCAAACTTTATCAATTACTACCATACATGCCTTAAAGGCTATACTAGGAAAGAGGTGGACAAATCATTAGTACTTTACAGAATTGTTATCCCTTATTACTACTTGTTATCTACACACCCATCTCCCTAAAAACATTACCTTAAACTTGTTCTACTATTTTGTACCTTCCTCTAGTAATTTTCCACCTTCATTATCTCTTTCCTAACCTAAAACCCTTTTTTAGAGTTTATGTTACGCAATCAACCCCATCGACCTTGTACTCTAATTGATAAAAGTTATTGGGGTCTATGTCGGTAGCCCTTCCCTAACATAAAACCATTTTTGATGGTTTACGTTACACAGTCAACTACATCAACCTTGTACTCTAATTGATAAAACAAATTAGGGTCTACGTCAGCCCCTAGCTAACCTAGTTTGTAGACTAATTTGTTTTTGTCAATAATGATACTCATTTGACTAGGTCAACCTTGTCAATCTAAACTTTTGGAAAGGATAAGTGTTAGATCTGCCTATATAAACACATCCATTTCATCATTTCTAAGATAAGATAAGAATTTGTATACACATAATATTTTCAAAATTTTGGCAATTTATGATGATCTTTATCTTACAGTAACCCATCGAGTCTCAATATTTTTGAGTGCATGCCTTAAGGGGTGTACCAAAAAATGGGTGGGAAGACCATTGGTTCTTTGTAAGATTGTTGTCTTTTTTCCATTTTTAATCTACACACTTGTCTCCTAGAAACCATTCCCATAAAATTGTTCTTCTCTCTTACACACTCCTCTAGTCTCTTACCACCTTCAATACCCCTTTTCCTAACTTAAAACCCCTTTCGATAGTCTACATAACTAGATCGATTGGGTTGACCTTGTACTCTTATTGGTGAAACTAATTTAGGGTCTAGGTTAGTTCTTGGCCAACCTAGCCCATGACCTAGTGAGTTTTTGTCAATAATGATATTAGGTCGATAGGGTTGACCCTGTCAGTCAAAACTTTTAGAACGGTTTAGGGTTAAATCCACCTTTATATACACAATCATTTTTCCATTATTTAGATAAGAGAAGAAGTAAGAGCTATTGTGCATCTTCTTATCCACCATTCTACTTGAGGAGCAAGCTGAGGATTTCATCCTTTCTCTGGATATATGTATCTTATTTTTTGGACAAGTACTTTAGATGTATTGATAGGTTATTTAGCCTAGAACTGATTTATCCTTGTCATCCTTACATACCATAACAACCTCTTACAAAACACCTTAGCCAAGGGAGATATTAAAGCTTGGCGAGTTCATCTTCAAAGGTATGTTATAGGTATAATCACTGAGGGGGGTGAATCATTGAGCCTAGATAATACAACTTCAATTCCAAATCTCTTAAACTCTTAATCAATACATACATACATTCATGAAGCATACACATCATTAATAAGAGAGACAATGCAAGATCAAGCACATAATACATCACATACGTGAAAAACCCTCTTGGGGGATAAAACCCACTAGAACCTACATTAGACTATTGTCTTATAATAACAAGAACCAATTTAGACCAACTGTAACTGATCAAGGAACTACCATTCTTAATTTTAGTGAGACTGCAATCCCATAAAGAGCTTTTACACCTATCTAGTTAAGTTTCCACAATAACTATATATTTAGAAAGTTTTACCTTAAAAGGAGGATTCAACCCCATAGATGTTGATTTTCCATAACAATACCTAAAAACAGATCCACCTTTGGACTAATGTCTACAACACCTAATGATGGACCTTTGCTTATCAGTCTTCACCTTTGCTCACACTCAATCTATAAGAACACTATTATTCCAATAGAATTATGACTTATAGGTCATACAAATAGTCCTCAAACTATTCTTCTCTTCAACTCATCCATTGTGTACACTCTCTTTCCTCTTATTTCCTTCACTCTCCAACTCTTCACTTCAACACTCACTTATTCCTCTCACAATTATAGAAATCAACTTATTTGATTTCACTATTTATAGAGAATTCAAGATCATCACCATCTTGGTCGGCCAATAGGCATGCCTTAAACCTTATGGAATCTAACACATCAAGACACATCTCAATTCTTTCCACATAGGTCGGCATAACATCTATGGGTCACCCTTAATCAATTACACCTTTCAATAAGGCCCTTGTAGCTCTTACAGGTCTCATAGAGACATATTCACCATTTTAGCACTTCATTAAGAAAAAAAAGAACATAAGACCACTTTAAAATACATGGGTCCATTAATTATGTTCCATTTGACATCCTCAAATGATCATAGTCATCTTTACTCACCTTTGTGTATGCTCAAACAACTCAAACACTGACCTGGTGCATAGGAACATCATGAACGAATACACAATCAACTTATTAAGATTTATACATATTGCATATGATTGATAAAACCTTAATAATGAATATAGATGGTTCTCATGGATTTTAAAAGACTTCCCAATATCCAATTCATTAATATATATCAAAACAAGCTCAAACAATCTTCTCAAATCACTTGTAGAACATAGTCAAACACAATCAACTTTAGACCTAAATATATTTTTTTTGTATACACTTTCATATCTTCAAATCTATATTTAAAAATTATCCTTGGAGTTCTCTACATCTTTTATTTTTACACCATGAGCAAATTCTATCTAGATCAAAAGATATGGCCCAAAAACTAGACACTGGTTTTTCCTTTACAAATTTAAATATTCAAATGCAAACGATCACAGTTAAACCTTGATCACTTTACTCACATCTCATGCTCTCGCTACTTAGATTAAATACACATCATCAATATTCCTTGAATTATCTCAACCTCTACTTTTGATCACTCACTATTGTATCTTTATATTTATTATTTGACTTGATGTGCTTCGTTGATCTCCTATACGTAGCTTGATCTTTATCTATGTTAAACATTGGACACTTTGAAATCATCTCATTCAATACGCACTATTGATATCTATATGTATGAACATACACTCACCATTGATCCTATGAAGTATTTTTCTATTTATCTATTCTTAATGTTAAACATCAAACACTTGTCCTCATCTCGTTGCATCTTGACATCTTGGAATAAACATGCTCTGTCAACCCTTTTGTAAAAAGTTTAATCTTTAACTTCATTAACTAGCGAACACTTTGACCCATTTGAATTATTGTGAAATTTATATATAGATGTATGATATTTCATGAAACATTTGATCTTCATTTTCTCCTAATCTTTAACATCATGCAAAATAGACTAAGTATGGGAACCATTGCTTATCTACATGGAAGGCCAACTTTGCACCTCCATATCTTTTGCTTCGCTCAAGTGCATGTTTTGAAATTTAAACCATATGATCTCCTCACATAGGAGAATCCAACCATTTATTAATAATCTACTAAAACCTTTGCATGTGCAATATATAATTTCATTAAAATGTTCATTTAGATTTCTTTCTGGCATAGAGTCAACTATGTCAAGAACTTGTCTGGGAGGCCAACTTTAAACATGCATATCTTTTATCGCACTTCGGTGCTTGACTTGAAAGATAAAAAAAAATTAGGTAAAAAATTTAATAAACACATATTATCACCTTCTCATGAAATGTCCACATGTACGAGATACACCAACATCAAAATACCTACTCAGTTTTTCTTGCCACATTATAAATTTGACCAAGTATGGGAAAACACTCTCAAAATGCCTAAGAACACAAATTTGCACTTGCATATATTTTGTCGCATTGCATCACTAGACTTGATAATTTTCACAAAAAAATAAAGGACTAATGTGATCACAACCATATAACCAACTCCTCCTGACTCATCTACATGTGGTAACAGTGACATCAGCAAACTGCCTACTCAGATTTTCTACTACTAGATCCAAAATGTATAGATGAAAAAAATGGACTACTAGATGATATCCACTCATGCACACAATAATTCAAAGCATATAAAACCTCTTATAAGACCCCTTTCACATCTTCAAATCACCATACTCATTCTTTAACATCTCTAACCATGCCAAAACTGAAGAATAACCAAGCCTCCTTTAAGCATACTTGGACAAGCACATTACACACTTTGTCATTGTTACTTAGACTATCAAGGCACTTCATCCACTCACCAGGACACCTCTATGACATCACCATGATATAATTGACAACTTTCCAATAAGGTAAGTATTCTTAAATTTTTCTTCCTTTGTAAAAGTAGATAGATATGCATTTGTACTTCTCTTACATAAATTAGGATTTTGTATACATTGATGTGAGTATATGTCTTCTATGCATGTTGACTATTGTTTATTATCTCCACTTTGTATCACAAGATTTGGTGATAACTAGGTTATATTTATTTGTTTTACTTATTATTAGTATAGTGAATATGAAAACATGGGACTTACTTAGGGTTATTGCATAATTTTGCTTGATTGGAGGCTTTGAAACCTTTCTTGCTGATATTATTTGAGATAAGAGATATCCTAATTGGGTCTAGTGGATATTTATTGGTCATGTTCCTGATTATCTAATGTATCCCCAATCATAAGTGTAATTAGGATCCATCTTCTCTAAACTAGGATTGATTTGTCGATTTGATGCATTTTTTATTACATAAATTCTGATAAACCCAATGTGAATCTAACACTTGTAGGTTTTCTTTCAGGTTTTTCATTTTTATCATTTTATTTATTATTGATAGGACCTAGGCTCACAAAGCTCTGATACCAATTGTCAAGATCCTACTGCTCCATAAGAGCACACTTGATTACCTTTGTATTAGCAACTAAACATGGAATTTAACCAGAATGATAAGTAACTAGAAATATGAAACAACACAGAACATGAGAGACAATACCCAATTGTATTAATACTCATTCAGAAGAAAATACAATAAAGAAGATGCCACACTTCTTCCCACACCTTTAGAGCTCCCACACTTCTAGGGCTCACCAGTAATTCTCCTTCAACAGTTCACTCTCTCAATTACGGTCACAACAATCAACTCAAACACAGAGTTGTTGTTCACCTCCACTAGTCAGTAACAATGTTGCTAGTACACCAAGTACACAATCATACTCCAAGTAGATCTCCCTGATCTTGCATCAACCTGAAAATCACCAGACCTTACTTACCATGTAGATGTCTCTACACCCTAAAGAACCCTTGTCCTTGCCTCACCAAGTCCTTATGATTCTTCAACCAGTACCCCGATGGATCTTCTACCAGAACTTGCACAACTTGCAACTCTCCCTAATCATACACACTCAGTAGCCCTTTGGAACTAGGAAGAGCTAATCCCTGTTCTCTTCTACAAGCCCTCTTAGCTATCTAGCACTCTTGCTCTCTTCACTCTGAAGGAGCTAATCTTTGTTCTCTCACTCTAGTATAATTTTACAATACAGCCCATGAGTCTATTATATAGATCTCATGCATATAATAATTAGACTTTCTTAATTAAAATAATTAGACATGCAACTCCAAGACTAAAATAAGTCTTTACATGCAAATTGACTGTCCAAAAATAGACCAGTTCTTGACCCACATGCAAACGCATGCACACATAGGTTGCCGACGTCGGTTCCTATCTGACCGATGTCGGTCGACCAATAACTGATGTCGATTGCTTTGCACTATAATATGACCGACGTCAATTGGCCTGACCGACGTCGGTTGCTCTATAACTCAGCAACCTCCTCCATGTTTGCATTAGTGAAGCTTTTAGCTCCACAACCTAACAATCTCCCACTTGGAGATGAACAACTACACCTGTACCTATACCTGTACCTTCATCTAATTCATTTCTTGGCTTGTATCCCTCTTCAATTTCAATCTTGAAGACCAACCACCACACACCCTGTGGTGCATCTCCTATCATCCAAGTAACCTACCACATCTGAACCTACAAACCCATGTAGTGAAGTCTCTGACCCTGCATAGCATGAATTCCTACATCTGGTCCCTCTCAAATACCTAAGAATCCACTGAACTACTTTCCAATGCTCCTTCCCCGAATTGGCTCCAAACTCTTTGACAGCTCCCACTGCTTGGGAAAACTTAGGTCTACACTTGACCTCATGTGATTTTTGACACTGTTCTATGCTCAGCTTGAACTATCCAGCCCTTGGTGTGCTTACTGGTTCTACATCCTACGTATTGAACCCCATCAACACCTTCTTCACATCAACTCCCATTGGAGACAAAATCAACCTATGATCTTCCATGTCTCTTATGCTAAAGAATTTTGCTGCTCCCAAATTCTTCATGACATGCCTCTGAACTAACTTTACCTTTAGCTTAGAAACTCCCTGCATGTATGACCCTAAAACAAGCAACTACACCACATAAAGTAATAGGATAATGTTGTGACCATTATCCAACCTAGTAAAAAAACACAACAGTTACATTGACCTTGACCAAAGCCATGCTTAGTCATACACCTGTCAAACCTATACCACTATCCTGCAGCCTGCTCAAGACCATATACCCTGGCCTTCTGTCTCACGTGTCCATCCACTCTCTTCTCTAACCTAGGAATCCATTCATCTGTCAGTGCTTTTATCCCAGTTGGCAACTCTACCAAAACTCCCACTTGGTTCTCTTCCAAAGAATTCATGCCATGCTCCCACTGTTTCTTAGATTCTACCTGCATTGCCTCTTCACATCTTCCTGGTTCTTGACCATCAGCGAGAAACAAGTAATATAAAGAAGGTGAACAATGAATATGAGGTTCACTTACCCTTTCAGTTCTCCACATGGGCATTTAAGACTCTTTGACAGCTTACTATCCGCCCAACATCCATTTCAATGACCGATCTCGGCCATCTCCCAATATGTACCCGACTGACATCGGTTCCCTACGACTGAACCTGACTATTTACGTTGGTTCCCCATGACTAACATCAGTCTCAACCTGCCCAACACCACCAACTCTACTGGTCTACACATGACCAACATCGATACCTACCTGTTCGACACCGGTTCCTCCTAACTAACACTGGTACCTGTGTTCTCCTATGAGTGATGACTTTTTACTCGCGAGCTCACCTTGGATCAAAACCCTATCCAAATCAACATAGCCCTGCTCAAAATAATTTAGTCCCCTCACCTGATCTCTATCCATCATCTCTTCCATGAACACCAAGGCTTTCTAGTTCTTAAGTTTGTCAAAAACATATGTCTTCCACTTAAGAACATGCATTCCTTTCTTACATATGTGACCAAACCTACAAAGCCACATCTCTACAACAGAAGGTGAATCAGTAATATAAGTAGATAGATAAAAGATAACTACTTTCTTACCACCGTCTAATTTAAGTGCATCCACTATGAGAGTTACTGTGCATCTCTCATCACCCAACTTTCCTGAAGAAATTAGACTCATCTCCAAGACTAGAACCTGCATGACCTCCTTCAACACCCATGTGTTACCCATCTACAATTTCAGCTTCACTTCCCCTTTGCCAACCATTTGACAAGGCTCACTAGCTCCTTAATAAATCTCTCCAAAGTCTCCAAAGACATATCAATGAAAAGATGCATTTCAGGCTGCATGAAAAGAGGCAACAGAATCTATAGACCAAGATTCTACTTTATCTAGAGCATCCTGTGCAACAACACCTGCAACATCTGCTTCTTCAATTCCTTCATGCTGATCTTCTACCAACTAACAATATTTCTTTACCTACTCTTTCTTTCCATCAATTTATAATTGACCATTCATGTTATTCAGTTTCTCCATTCGTAGCTTACTTTCTTCTACCATTGCTATACTCCCACTCAATCAGAAACCCCTGTGAGTGACCTGTAATCAACAAAACACTTAACATGCTCTGACCACCTGTTAGTGTACCTAACCATGCTTTGATGAACCTGCAACCTCGCTCTGATACCACTTGATAGGACCTAGGCTCACAAAGCTCTAATACCAATTGTCAGGATCCTACTGCTCAATAAGGGCACACTTGATTACCTTTGTATTAGCAACTGAACATGGAATTTAACCAGAATGATAAGTAACTAGAAATATGAAACAACATAAAACATGTGAGACAATACCCAATTGTATTAATACTCATTTAGAAGAAAATACAATAAAGAAGATGCCACACTTCTTCTTCCCACACCTCTAGAGCTCTCACACTTCTAAGGCTCACCAATAATTCTCCTTCAACAGTTCACTCTCTCAATTATGGTCACAACAATCAACTCAAACACAGAGTTGTTTTTCACCTCCACCAGTCAGTAACAATGCTACCAGTACACCAAGTACACAACCATACTCCAAGTAGATCTCCCTGATCTTGCATCAACCTGCAAATCACTAAACCTTACTTACAATGTAGATGTCTCTAAACCCTAAAGAACCCTTGTCCTTGCCTCACCAAGTCCTTATGATTCTTCAACCAGTACCCTGGTGGATCTTCTACGAGAACTTGCACAACCTACAACTCTCCCTGATCATACACACTCGGCACCCCTTTGGAACTAGGATGAGCTAATCCCTGCTCTCTTCTACAAGCCCTCTTGGCTATCTAGCACTCTTTCTCTCTTCACTCTGAAGGAGCTAATCTTTGCTCTCTCACTCTAGTACAATTTTACAATACAGCCCATGAGTCTATTATATAGATCTCATGCATACAATAATTAGAATTTCTTAATTACAATAATTAGACACACAACTCCAAGACTAAAATAAGTCTTTACATGCAAACTGACTGTCCAAAAATAGATCAGTTCTCGACCCACATGCAAATGCATGCACACACAGGTTGCCAACGTCGGTTCCTATTTGACCGATGTTGACCGACCAATAACCAACATCGGTTGCTCTGCACTGTAATATGACTGACGTCGGTTGGCCTGATCGACGTTGGTTGCTCTGTAACTCATTTTGCAACTCAGTAACCTCCTCCATTTTTGCATCAATGAAGCTTTTAGCTCCACAACCTAACAATTATTTTTCTATATTTGCAATGTTAGGTCAACCAGGTTGGTATAGTTTCTAACTTTTATGTGCACATTTAAACACAATCACATCAAAGTGAATTTATTTTTTCTATGCAGGTCTTCATCAGATACAAGTTATGGCATCAAACAAGTCAACACAGTACTCTTATTCACTTCTAAGCAGTAGACTATGTTGAACAAGTTGACATGGTCTCTTATTTAGCTTCAAAACAACAAACTAGGTCAAATAAGTTGACTTAGTATCTTAGTCATCTTCTAGATAACAAATCGGGTCGACCAAGCTAGTATAGTTATCTTAACAAGTTCTAACATATAGAGAGTTTCAAAACTAGGTTGACCTAGTCAACATAGTTGGCATAACTTGAAAGCAACATTCAAAACATTTCAACATAAATTTCATAGTCTTCAGCATCTTCCAACCCACCAAGGTTCCTTTCTCTCTCTTCCAATTTAGTTCTTTCTTACAATTCTATTTTGCAAAGTTTGTTGTCTTAAAAATTGTAATCATACAACAAACTAGGTTAACCTAGTTCTATATTTTGTCTTTTGTTTGAAATATTAGGTCTACCGAGTCAACTTAGTTCTTAAGGAATATTGCTTATATAATACATTAGCGATCCTGTCGACTCTATTTTATAAAGTTTGCATACACCGTTACCTGAACCGACCCTATATTGTGCTTAAATTAAGAATTAACAACTATATGTTAGTAATTAATTCACATTTTCACTTTCAATTGTTTCATGATTAGAATAGCTAACATAGTCTAATAAGGTGGTTTTTTAATATAGTGTTTAGTTTTACTATTTTACTCTTTCTTGCACACACTACCAAATCACATAATTTCAAAACATATTTAAACATTTTCTACTTAAGGCCTATTTACTTAGATTTTATCCCCAAAGGGGAAGCAAACTTAGTTTTCTTTCCAAGTATAAACATGTGGTTAATGGTATATATTTGCAAAGCACCTAACACCCTTGTCACTACAATATTGTAAAATGAGGGGGTAGGACCCAATACCAAACAAGTACCATGCCAAAATATTTCCCTTTCATACTAAACATCCTGAAACCATCCATAGATTGATTTCTGGTTCTCTACTTTCATCCAACTTCTCTATCACACTTAAAATAACATTTTATAATAATCTAACAATACTCAAGATGACCACTTAGAATTTAATTTTAAATTGATTGTTTTCACTTTGCTCATTGTATGTTTTATTACAAAAACTTATATTGTCCAGTGTTGGTGCAAGGTTTTGTGTTGCGTGCCTCAATTGGATATTTCTCATTGACCAAATTGATTGTGTGTTTGCTTTCATTTCTTATTTAAAAGTACATTGCAAATTTTTCCTTGTTTTCAATACACTGCCACTCTGTTCGACATAGTCTTATAGACTATATGTCTCCCCTACATGTATTATTGTGCCAACATGATCAACCTAGTACTCATTTCTTCCTCTCAGTTTATAGTATTAAGTCAACTTGATCGACTCTGTATCCTTATTAGATTTTTCTTTATCTTAGGTTATAGTACGAAATTGACCTTGTCGACTCTATATCCTTGTTAACTCATTTTTCATCCCTTGTTTCCAGTGCTAGGTTGACTTAGTCAAATCTATAATCTTATCTTCCCACTCATATCTCCTTGATTTTGCATCTAATTTTCCTTACCTAATCTCTCTCCTTCATCATGAACTTCTTGTTTGAATAATACATTGAGTTGAATTAAATGGATATGATGAGTCTTATCAACCCTAATAGGTTCTCCCATAAGTAACTTGTGGATCCTATCCTAGATGAAAGTAATGTGCATATAACCACTCACACTATAAACTATGGGACCCCTCTGCATTCTTCTTCACTTTGCAATCCTCTCTTCTCACTTGAAGATCAACCTAAATTAGAGTATAAACCAAAAATGCTCTTCTTCATCAATGAGTTTCCTCGACATCAAGGAAAAGACCCTTCTACTATTTACCATCTCATAATAAGTGGTCAAGTTGAGCAGCCTCATTCACCTTCTCCCACATTCTCACATGGATTTTGGGATACTAACTTCTTTGCTTCTCAACCTCTTCCTCTATCCTGACCCCTTCTCATACCATGACTTCTTCCTCTTTGATTTACTATACTTATATGCCTAGTATCTATACTAACATGGTAAGTTCTACATTTAGTGGACCTCTTCCTAGACCCATTCTTCTCAATTATTCCACTAGTGCATCATTTTTTACCCATAGTAATCATGCCTCTAGTGTTTCTTCACATCCCTCTACTAGTCCATCTTTTACCACATAAGCAAATTATGCCACTAGTGCTTCACTTACTAACAATTCTTCTCAAGCTCCTACCAACACCCATAATGGTACCCAAACCACTACTACCAATTTTAATACTTCACACAATGCTAATAATGTAACTCAAACCCATCAAATCCCATTACAAACTCTTAATAAAATGAATGCTTTCTAAGATAACAATGCAAATCAAAATATGCAAATGCAAAATCACCTTATCCATCTTCAAATACACTCTCAATAGATGCCATGGAGCATGCATAACCAAAATATTCCCCCACCTCCTCTTAGAGATTCCCATGGTAATAGTATCCCTCAACCTCCCCTTGTTAAAAAAAATAATCAAGCATATTCAAAATGAGCCTCTTACATCTCAAATTTCTAATATCAATATAGGAGGTATCAACCCTACCATTTCTTACAATGGATCAACTAATACTACTCTTTATTTAAAAACATTTCAAAATCTATATAAAGACTGGGTCAAATTAAATGCCTTTGTTGCTACCAAGCTATTAGAAAATACTCTCATGGGTGATGCTTTAGATTGGTAAAACCAACTCAAATCTCATTTCATCACTAGTTTGGAATATTTAGTCAAAGATCTAGTCCAAAAATTCTAAACTAGTGACCTCCTAAAAAATATCTTAGCCCATTTTATCAATTGCAAGCAACTTGAGACTACAACTGCATAAGATTTTATCAAATGATGGAATACCTTGTCTAATAAATGTGAACATAATATGGTAGATGATAACCTTTTCCATCTATTTACCAATGTTCTTTTTCCCAAGTTGTAATATAGGATCCAGACTCTCTCTTCACGTACTTTGGAGGAGGTTATTTACCAAGCTAAGCATCAAGAGTTTCTTATGCATCAATTCAAACCATCCCAACCTTCCATGGTTACTCGCATGTTACTCAAAAATAAGAACCATCATGCTACCATTGATGGTGTGACTAACTCTTATGATACCATTCACACTATTCAAGCTACTGTTCCTAACCAAACTCTAGAACAAGCTTCTCCTCCTAAACACATCACTAATCCTCATTTATCTTCATCTAAAAACATCAATGTTCATAAACCTTTATCTCTAGTGAAATTACAAAAAATTATACCAAGGTCTCTCCCAAAACAACTTGATCCCACTCATCCTATGAAATCTTGGTATGATCCCAATAAATTTTATTGGTTTCACACTAGTTGGGTCATTCTCATGAGACTTGTAGGTATCTTCTTAATTTGGCTATGGATTTCTTTCTTGGTACCAATTTTGAACATGATTCTATCATTCATCAATGTCAACAAGCCTATGATATTGCTTTCAAATCCCATGAAATACAAATTAAATCTCAAGCTTTAAACAAGGCTAATGATCATTTGTCCATCTATAAAGATCCTCTTCCAAATCACCAAGATAATGAAGACAAACCTATCCCTTCTACCAAACATGTTGACAGTATTCTTGACCCAACTTCTGAAGAGATTATGGTCAATATGACTAATATGTGAAGGGTGGTTATTTTCATTGATCCTCAACCCATCCACACACCTTAATTATCTTGCACATTTCATGTTATCCAAGATTATTCTCCAACTCACTTAATCGAGTTAGGGCAAGTAGACCTTATATCTTTTGACAAACCAATTCTAACACCTCCCTTGGATAACACTTCTCATACTATTTCTACCACCCTAAAGCTTATTTACCTATCACTAATGATACTCAAACTTCTATCAACACTCATTATAATATATCTCAAACAAACCCTATATCAACTACTCTACCTTCTCTATTTAATCTACAAATTTATCCTCCAATTAAACCTTCTACCTTCTATCATCATAAATTCACATGTACTTTAGCTCCTCCTTCTGAGGTCCTCCTTCAACACTATTCACCTCTTACCAATAATCTTCTTATGGGTTATGATGAGTGGGATCCTACCATGGAACTTACTAACCTTCGATCTCAAATCCCATTTCTTGAACTTATGTGAACCTCTTCATATCATCATAATTATCTTATGCATTTTTTGTTCGAAATGAACATTCCTCATCCTCCCCTAGTAGGAGATGAAGCTACCTTATCTAGATCAAAAGATAACATTTTATAATAGTGTGAAGAGATGTTTATACATGTTGATGAAACAATAGACACTTCTCTTTCCCTAAAATTTCCCATTACTTCTATGATCATTGATGAGATTTTACTTCATATGGATGATCCTCTTCTTTTTATCAATGTCCAAATTGTTGATATCCAAGTCAAGAGTGCCTTGATTGATGAAGGTTACAACACTTGTGTTGCCTCTCTCAATTTTATCAAAACTCTTGGATATTTTGAATGCAATCTTAAATCCACATACAACACATGTCAAGGCTATGATCAAAGGTAAATGCCTCCTTTAAGTTGTGTGTGGATCCCCATCACCATCCCACCTACCATCATTCATGTGAAGGTGATGATTTTCAACTTTCCTCTCTCCCATAACATTTGTTTTGGTAGGATATGGACTCATTGCATGAGAAAAATTGCCTCTTCCACTTGTCAATGCATCAAATTTTATCATAATGGAGACATCTATAGGATTCAAGGTGACACCAACCCTTGAAATTTCAAATAATTCCAAGACTGTGGTATATTCAAAATCCCTACCCTTGAACCTTTGCCAAGCATTCTAGTTCATGAATCCTAATGGTTTAACTTTCCTGTCAATTTCACCTGAGGTTATAATGGTCACCCTAAATTCATTGGGAATATACCCCCTAACCTCCTAGATTTTGATGATGATGAGCTTGATGAGATTAATCTCAAGATTAAAACTTCAGATCTCTCACCTCATCTTATCTCTCAATTTCTTGCTTCTTTGTAAACTCATTCCCGCCAACCACCTTGTGATGACATCCCCATTTTCTTAAATAAGACTCGGTATTCCATTCATAACACCACATCAAATGATAAGATCATCCCTATATATGTCATTGATCTTCATACACTTGATTACAATGATGATTATACCTTAGAGGATCCAATCTTAATATGTCTTTTTCAGGCCTAAGATGCTGAGATTATTCATTACTATTCCTCTTTGCTTTAGTATTTTAGTATATCTTCTCATATTATATCCTATATCATTCTTAATTTTATCATTTTTCCTCTTGATTATAGGGTAGAGATGGTGCACAGACCTCTGGTTTCTGAAGAATCTCATAGGAATATGTATATGGAGCATGATATGACTGGTCTCTATTATTTTTCTACATACCAAGATCCCTCTAGCCTACTTATTCTTGAGATTCTTATGATTGTCCTTTAGCCTTTTGTGGACTTTGCTCTCCCTTAGTAGAGCCCAATTTGGATCCTAATCCCAATCCTTCTATAATTGAGTCTCTTCATGTTTCTGATCATATTACTCCTTCAATCGAGCCTTATCTAGTCTTTCCATCAACCCCATCTTCTCTTGGTGATGGTTTTCTCCCTTTACCATAGTTGGCTCCTTCACCTATCAAATGGGCTAATCAACCTTATTGTGATATTCATAAATTCATTGGTCATTAGACTAGAGATTGTTCCCTATACCAAGCTCCCTCAACTTATGTTTTACCTCTGCCTATGAGTACACCTACCAAGATTACTCACAAGCATATTTATTGCTTCCATGACATAGATAACCATTCATCCCTGCATTGTCACAATCTATGATAATATATCAACACCTTGCATCCCACTACTCCTCAACCCTTAGACAAGGCTATACCTCCCTCAAATATATTACTTGAGTATCTTCCTAAGTACAAAGAGGTATATTATCTTTGGCACCAATATGGCATACATCACACTGATCGTTGTCGTATCTTTCAATGGCATCTTAAGGATCACCTCCTAACCATTCCTATACCTTTTACCCTTCCTCCCACATGTCATTCTTGAAAGAAGGCTCCCCCTTCTTCCCCCATGGTTCTACCTCCTGTGGTTCCTTCTCCACTTAGGGTCCCTTCTCCACCTACTATTTTTCCACACGTGAATCGCTCACCTGTGGATCCTTCTCCACTCATGGGTCCCTCACTCATGGTGCCTTCACCACTAATGACCCCATCATCTCATGTAGAAACCACTCCCATGATTTTTTCTGAGCATCCCCTACATTCTAGCTCTCATCATCATGATCCTTCAATCATTCCTACCTTTTCTACTAAGGAGACTCGACATAAACTATTTTCTCAAATTTCACTAAAGATCAATGAGACATTAACTACAGTTCACATTCAACTTCATAGAGACTTATCAGATGTCATGGATACTATGTGTGGATAAATGTATCAGTACCTATGAACACATGCATGGTGTTCTTACATTTTCATTTGGATTGGATGTGTGCTCCAAATTTACATTTATCTATTCTTATATCATTTAACATTGTGTCAAATTCTTATCTAGCTTACATGGTGACTTTGGTTTTGCACTTTAAATTGTTTATGATGTCATTATGTTCTCTTATGGATTTCTTTTCCATAATTTCATTCTTTTTATCCTCAAGATCATTTTCTTATGACTCCTTTTTCACTTTTTCATGATTGTTTACTATTTTATCTCTATAAACATGAATAATAATTATTATTGTGACTTAGCTATACAAACCTTGCTCTCTTTAGTCATCTCTTCTTTACCATGTGATCAGTTATCAAAAAATTCATCTCATTATAATCTCCTTTCACCAATTCACTTTGGACCTTCTATTATTCCCCTTTATTCCCTTTCACAAACTAAGCATACACATGGTTGAGACTTGATATAACATGCTAGTTCAACATTAAGCTTAAGCGTTCTAGTTTGTATTGTCTTTAGATACTTAGCTTACTTTAGCCAAAGCCTAAAGCTCATTCATGTGTATCACTCTATCTCTCATGATTGGTCATTCCAAATCTATATGGAGGAGTAATATTAAAATACATAAACATATTCAAAATCCAAATCATTTAACAAAAGATAATGATCTAAAAAGCAACATTCAAAATTCTCAAAAGTCAAATCACATTAAAAGACATGATTCTAAGCACATCTCATTTTTATAATTGAAGTTCAAACTCTAAATTTGGTCTTACGATAGATCTGAGGTCCATTGGGATGTGGTAGGCTAGTAGATTAGAAAAGGAGAATAAAAATACTTTTAGTGCTACCTACTTTCTAACGCAAGTACCCAATCATTGTAGTAGACCAAAAAAAATTTAAGGGGATATGAGGAATAGGGAACATGTTGTGGGAAGGTAGGTCCATTTTAATTTTATTATTCAAAACCTCCAACATAAGTTGATCTTAGTAGCACACTTATTTTCCTACATAGTTTTATGTCTATAGCGAATATATATCCTCTGTATATTGATGATCACTAGTCACTCAGTGTCTTTTCATGTCCTTAGTGTGCCTCATGTCTCCTAAGGTCTTCTCATAAGACACCTACATTATGTTTTTTACATTCCCTTTTTCACTCCCTACAACCTTAATATTTCGCCTTGAGAAATATTGTTTTGTTCACTAATCGCTCTTTTCGAGATTCATTTTGTGAGTTTCATTGTAAAAGCATGAATAAGACCTGACCTTCCTCACAAATTACAAATTTTTTAAATTACCATATTAAACATCTCCTTTTACCATATTTTCACATTTTTTCCACCTCATTGGTCTTCTATTTTTGAGTTGCATTGTAAGACCATGAATAGGACCTGGCCTACCTCAAAACTATTTCCAATATCCAAGTTACAACAAAATTACATGTGTCAAATATGAGATAAGATATGATTGATTATGAGTTACATGTCATTGACATGATTCCCATCTTGATTTCATATATTTTATGCTTAATTAAATAATATTTCATATTTTATCTTCTTATTTTTTGATTACATGTAAGGATCCAACCACTTTTTTTAAGTTTTTCATACTTCCCAACTTGAATTAGTGTGATTAATTTAAGATAATTTTTCCAATTTTATTTCCCTTTTATACTTCCGGACGTGATTTAATATGATTGATTAACTTTATTTATTTATTTTTATACTAGTGTTATTTTCACATTCTTTCCATTTTATTACATTATTTGCATACTTATCAACGTGATTTAGTGTGATTTTACTTGTTTTAATTTGGTGCCAAATCTTTTTCATGGTTTTAAAACAAATTTTACCCTCTTGTTTACCACTCTTTGGTTTATTATAATTAGTCATATTTTGTTATTACATTATTTTCAACGTGAAATAGTGTGTAGTGCATTTATTTTTTATTAATTATACTTAGCCAAGTCCTTTTCATCTATTTCTTTTTAACTATGCATGTGTCTTACATAATGCTAAAAAATAAAACATAACACATATATTTTTTATAGCATATACAACAAAATCAAAATACATATGCTAGAAATAAATATATCCATGCATCCACAACCACAACCATAATAAAAACACATAAGATCAACATCCAACTGTCAACATAGAAAATCTTTATATATATGTTGTGTGTTTTTTTTACAAAGTACAAAAATACATCACTCCAGCTCTGAGGCTGGGCTCTTTCATGTCTATCTCATGGCCTAAAAATGCTACCCATATATGTCTCAGATAGTCCACTCTAAATAGTATGATACAATGAAAATGTTTGAGATCTCAAACTTGTTACCTGTCCCTATAAGTTGGCCACCTAAGCATGTACCTATCCTACTTGAATAGTGGTATCCAAATGCATGGCTCTCTCTGAATCCAAGGCCTACTATGCTTGTGGCTCTCCCACTCCCACCCCTATTGGTGGTTGTATCCCATCTCCACATCCCTGTAGCCACCTCACAAACTCCCCTACTAGTTTAAACCAGTTCGTTTGAACTGAGGTAGATGGTACCACAAGATCATCCAATGTGGTAGGGGTGTATGGTGTTAGCACCCCATCCAAAATATCATGGAGTCTTCCCATTATCAAGGATCCCCATCTGGTCTCCTCCTCATCTACATTATCTATAAAATTCAAACCAAATAGATGTTAGATCATAGATATATCTCAAAATCTATCTAACTATAATTTATCAAACAAATCTTATACAACTAGTATTCTATTTTCAAAGCTTAAACAAATTTCAACCATTTAATCCCTGTCTTCATGTCACCAATCATTGTATCCCCATCTAATAGACCATCAAGCATGATCTTTCCATTAGCTTATTCCCAAATACCTCATCCATGGGATGCCTCCCAATCAAATCAAACCTCAGTGTTACCACCTATGCATGTTTTTAAGCCTTGCCTCAATGGTGCCTCTATTGACCAAATCTACTCTAGGTTGACTGATTGGTCATCCTGAAAGACCACCCTCTATGGTCTCTCTCACTACTGGCATCTCCATCGATGGTGTGATTGAGGTGGTCACTAATCCTAATGTGGTTTTGGTTATGGTACTTGTGACACGCTTGCATCCATGTCCATGCCTTTTCTAGTTGTTGACTGTCATGTTTGACTAGTCCATAGTCTCTCATGCCACGATCTAATCACCAATCTCACAACTGGTACTCTAAATCATCCTCTCCCCCTTATCTCTCTCATATGATAAGCCCAAAATGTGAAAACCACTATAAGAAGTTATGGGTGAGGGAATCTAAACTATCCTAAAAAGCATACCACTAGATGCAGTTCCACCTACCAAGTGTAGTGGCCTGTGATCCACACTCATGTTAACCTTGGTGCCACCATCACCCAAATTGATAAACTATCATAATGTGTGCATATGGTTGCCACACAATACCTCCTCATGGGATCATCTATAATGTTGACACATGAGGCATGGCTCGCACCATCTGATCCTATCTTCAACTCAACACCCAAGGTAATTGATCATCAACCACATGGGATAACCCAACTAGATGATACATCAGGAACCTCTTATATATCCATGCACTCAGCAATACTACTGGTCCCATGGTCTTCTACCCTATGGAGATCATCCCATACATATAATACATGAGTTGAACCCATATGATAGAACCCAAGTCACAGATTACCCACTACTCCAATATCGATTGACACAAGACTATCGCATACAATGGTACCTTTCCATCTAAATTTTGATACAACATTCATGTTATCATAAGTCATATCACAGCATTCCAAATATCTAAAACCTAGATAATATAAGCATCAAATAGACTCACCCTCAGTCCTGGGTAAATCTTATTTGATCAATTCATCTATCAAGATAATGTTCACCTCTCCTCCTAATCATCTAGTATCCCTATGTCATTGATGTCCCCATTATAAGAAGTCTAAGTAACGCATGGACATCCTCCAATATGAGACCAAACTTTATGGTATCTCCATCCAACACCCATCTAAAATTATTGGTCAAGTATTCCCAAGCTCCTAGGAACATGACCATTAAATCAACACTTAGTGGAACTCATCATATCTCCATGATGCCTCCCAAGCATAACATGACCAATCTAGCCTGATCTACATCCGTTAGGTGCTCTAATAGATCTGGTAGCCAAGATGCATCTAACAATTACTAAAATATTTGGTGCCCCTACAACAATTAAACAACAAAATATGTATTAGACATCCATGTCACTTATATTCAAAATACATTCTTTTAAATTTTAATAAAAACAAACCTAATTTGCCTTAATTTATTCATTTTTATCAATTTGACCTATTTGTAGCCTAATTAGCCATTTCAGTGTTGAGCACTCTGGGTTTTAAAAGTACTATATCGACTAATTTCTTGCTTTTCAATATTATTTTGGCCACTTAGTGACATACTAAGTCAACCCAATAGTACTAGGTCGACCACTTAGCCTTAAAACAACTATGTAACCCCTTCATTTTTCTTCATAGTACTAAGTTAGCCTTTTAACTTAACAAACTAAGTCAGCCATTAGGTATTATGCTGACCCTCTTCTCCAACCAACTAAGTCAGCCTAAACCTATTATGTCAGCCATTTCAAACCCCAATTTTCCACCTACTAAGTTGACTGGGTCGAACTAGTTCTTTCAAACTACCAACTCTTTCACCTTTTGTAATAAATGCCTTCAGCATTTATTACTTTGATCCCTTTCAAACCCAGTTATCTGTCTGACCTCTAGTTTCCTTAAAAACTTCTTGGGCTTCATTTTAGTTTTTATAATTGATCTAATTAAAAAATTTCTATTAAATACTTAATTTTAAATAAAATACTTTACTTCACCCGTTGTGGTCGCTATGAGTCATCATCTCAATTGTTGTCTCATCACTGTCTTGGATCTTTTAGCTTTTGCTAGGTCTCTTAGAGCTCTATTTTTCTCTCAGAATAGTCAAACAATATCAAATGAATTCTTTTTCACCCTATTTAAGTTACTATTCATGATTATTTACCCTTCAAATATTTACCGTCATATTCCTTGTTTTGATCATATTTTTTTTTTTACTAATTCATTTTTTAAATCGTAAAAATTTTTGGAATCCTAATTTCATAGAGAATCTTTTCCACTATTATATGCCTATATTGCAAAAAAATTGATTTTTTGCTCTTTTTTGCAATAATATCTACAGGTTCATGTAATGTTCCTCACATTGGATGCCTTCACATCTCTTTCTTTATCTACATCACTAAGGTAAGTAAAGGTATGTATTTTTAAATTCTAACTTTTCATTTATCTTATTGGCTCCTTACTGCATGTTAATTATCATTAGTGTTATGTGTCATCATGGTCTATTCTCGAAGCACCATCCCATGTTACCCCTGCATGACACGTGATGATCTTCAAGTGAGGCATATGTATACACATATTTTTAAACTTTTTATCAATTACTGACATTATTTATCTTGCAATAACCCTTCAAGTCTCAATTTATTTGAGTGCATGCCTTAAGGGGTATATTAGGAAAGGGGTGGAAAGACTATTGATGCTTTGCAGGGTTGTTGTCCCTTTTGCCACTTGTTATCTATACACTTTTATTCTAAAAACCATTCCCCTAAGCTTGTTATTCTCTATTGAATAATCCTCCAGTCTCTTACCACCTTCAGTACCCCTTTTCCTAACCTAAAACCTCGTTTGATAGTCTACATGACTAGGTCGACTAGGTCAACCTTGTACTCTTATTAGTGAAACTCATTTAGGGTCTACATTGACTCTTGGCCAACCTAGCTCGTGACCTAGTGAGTTTTTGTCAATAAGGATATTAGATCGACTGGGTCGACCATGTCAATCAAAATTTTTATAAGGTATTAGGGTTAAATATGCCTATATTTACACAATCATTTCACCATTATTTAGAGAAGAGAAAAAGAAGTAAGAGCTATTATGCATCTACTTATCCATCATTCTACTTGAGTGAGCTTAGGGTTTCATACTTTCTTTAGAGATACAGATCTTGTCTTATGGAGAAGTATTTTGGATGCATTGATAGGTTGTGTATCATAGAGCTTATTTCTCCTTGTCATCCTTGCATACCACCATAACTTCTTGAAAAACACCTTCACCAAGGGAGAGATTGAGGCTTGACAGGTTCATCTTTAAAGGTAAGTATTCTTAAATTTGTTCCTCCTTTGTAAGATTAGATATATATACATTTATACTTCTCTTACATATATTAGCATTTTGTATACATTGACGTGAGTATATGTCTTCTATGCATGTTTATTATTGTTGTTTATTACCCTCACTTTGTGCCACAAGCTTTGGTGAGCAATAGATTGTATTTATTTGCTTTACTTGTTATTAGTTTAGTGAATATGAAAACATAGGACTTAGTTAGCGTTATTGCATAGTTTTTCTTGATTAGAGGCTTTGAAACCCTCCTTAATGATATTATTTGTGATAAGAGATCCCTTAATTGGGTCTAACAGATCCATATTGATCATGTTCCTGATTATCTAATGTATCTCCAATTGAGAGTGTAAGTAGGATCTATCTTCTCTGAGCTAGGATTGATTTGTGAATCTGATGCATTTTTAATTGCATATAGAAGTAAAATATATTATGCATCTACTTATCCACCATTATACTTGAAGAGCAATCTTAGAGTTTCATATTTTATTTGGATATACAGATCTTGTTTTATGAAGAAGTCTTTTGGATGCATTGATAGGTTGTGTAGCATAGAGTTGATTTATCCTTGTCATCCTTATATACCACAACAACCTCTTGTGAAGCACCTTGGCCAAGTGAGTTATTGAAGCTAGATAGGTTTGTTTTCAAAGGTAAATAATTATAAATGTGTTCCTCCTTTGTAAGATTAGATAGACATGCATTTATACTTCTCTCCCATGCATTAAGATTTTGTATACATTCATGTGAGTATTATCTTCTATGAATGTTTACTTTTAATGTTTATTACCTCCATTCTATGTCACAAGCTTTGGTGAGCATTGGATTAGATTTTTTTATTTGTTACTAGTTTAGTAAATATGAAAACATAGGATCTAGTTAGGGTTATTGCATAGTTTTGTTTGATTGTAGGCATTTAAACCCTCCCTAGTGATATTATTATAGAAAAATATCCCTTGGATAGGTCTAGTGGATCCATCTTGGTCATAACCCTAAATATTTAATGTATCCACAATCAGAAGTGTAAGTGGGATTTATCTTCTCAGAATTAGGATTGATTTTAGATATGTTGAATTTCTCATTGCATATAATGAGCACAATGTAAATAAGCTTCATCAAATAGTAATCTACCACATTGCCTTATGATTTCATATTTAGGACTAAAAAATATGTGTTTGATATAAATAGTCCATTTCTATTGGGAAATAATGAATAAATGGATGCGTTGCTCACATAAACTATAAATATTAAAAATGAGCTACAAAAAATATCAAAATATGAGAATTTAAACTACTTCCAAGCAATGATTAGTCATACACATTAAAATAAAGAAACACGACAATGCCCCCTTAGCTTCATTTCTCATATTTGACATTCAAATAATTTGTTTTGTATGTATTATTCTATTTAACCCCTTTTAGCCAAAATTTGGCCACCATGAATGAGTGTCATTCAAAATTTTGATGTCCTTTATCTTAACTTTGTTGATAGCCATTATGAAGGACTTGTATTAGTCATTAATGATTTAAATTAACAGGTAGTGTGTCTCTATTGGCAGCTTACAAGGTCTTCTAAGATGGTATAGTGAGTAGCAAGGTTAAGTCACTTTATCTTGTCATCAAATGGTCATTCTTTGTAGTGTTCCTTATGTGTTTAGTAGTGTTTAAGATCATTTTGAAAAAGTTAAGTTAAAGTGTGAAGTCAATTCCATGAAGAATCATTCTCAAAGAGGAAAGGTTGTGACCCTTCAAAGAAAAACCATAATCTAAAGCTGACTAAATTCACCAAGAATCAGAATTAATAAGATGATCACATTGTTTTTTCAATAAATTTGGAGAGATTAAGGCAGTTTTGATAAGATTAAGGTTTTTCATCTACTTTAGTCTCATTGTACATTACAATGTTAAGATGATACTTTTTAATGAAGAGAAAATTTCAAGGTTATATCATGGATTAGGGGTCTTTTTAAGTCATCTAACACATTTTTAATGACATCATGTTGTTTATACATATCTTCTAAATATCTTAAATAATTTTCCTTCAATGTTGGGACCCCTTTTTAACTATTCATATATCATTTTCTAATAGACAAATAAGGAGTTATTGAAAGAGTTACAGACAAAGAGAGGTGGAAAATATTTTGACACACTCTTCCACCTCCGTACAAGTTAGTGGAATATGAATAGTCACTCGGTTCATCATCTCCAATAATTCCAAATGGTAGAGAATACATAATCTTGAAAAAAGCATAATTTTTAAAGTATTTTACATAGGTTTTTTATTGATGGGAATCATAAAAACTCATCCAAAGTACTCCATGGTCTTCTTAGACCCAAATCCATGCAAAAAGGGGAGTTACAGAGTCAAATATGGTAAAAACTCAATTTTTTCTCCATTAAGCTTCTTGGCAACCTTAAAAAGCCAATCGATTTATGGATGGTACTCTAAAGAGAAAGAAAGATGGACCCAAAAATCTTATGCAAAGGGGACCCTAATCCCCTTATACTTTGTGAAATTGATTATCTGATTACGATTCTTAACTTTATGAATGATCGTTAAGAAGTTAAAGGTGCAAAAAGATAACTCAAAACACCACCAAGGTCAGTTTTCTCCAAATGTAGAGTTTTGAATCTCAATGAATACATGAAGATGATTATAGAGGATCTCTTGAACATTATTTGACCCTTGTAATATCATGTTCTCTCAAGTTTCCTCATCTTCATGTTTGGTGTAGTATCAAATTTCCTTGATCTACTAGTTTGAACAAGACAGTCACATTTACAAGCATTGTGAGGTGTCTTATTCTATGTAATGAATGAAATGAGGTGTTTAATAGTGGATTAAACTTTGTTAAGACCCATTATATCTCTTAAAACATCATTGAATCAATGGAATTCAAGGAGAACATATAACCATGTATGTATAGTTGAGCTAGTTGGAACTTGCAGCCATAGTGGATATAACCCTAAACAAATGAGAATGTGTTTTCATTGTCCAAGATCTTTGAATAAAAGTAAAATCTTCAAATAGCCTTAAATATCATTCTCAAGGAAGTTTAAGGTAACAATCCCTAGAAGACAAGGGTCTTTCTTCAATCCAATTTTCAAAGGAGATTGTGAACCTACAAGTCCAAACTTGTAGGTCCATATTGGCACCAAATGGTTTCAATAGAAAGTGTGTCTACACATAATATTTTCAAACTTCTATCAATTACTGATGCTCTCTATCTTGAAAGAACCCATCAAGTCTCAATCTCTCTAAGTGTGCACCTTAAGGGGTGCATCAGTAAAGGGGTGGATAAACCATTGGTGCTTCATAGGATTATTGTCCCTTTTTCCACTTATTATATACACACTTATCTCTTGAAAACCATTTCCCTAAGCTTGTTATTTACTCTTGTATACTCTTCCAGTCATTTCCTACCTTTCATCTACCTTTTCCAATCCTAAAACCCCTTTCGATAGTTTATAGTACTAGGTCAACTACCTTGACCTTATACTCTTATTGGTCAAATTTGTTTAAGGTCTAGGTCGGCTCTTGGCTGACCTAGCTTGTGACCTAGTGAATTTTTGTCAATATCAGTGCTAGGTCGACTAGGTCAACCCTATCAGCTGAAACATGTATAAGGGCTTAGGTTCAAGTAATCCTATATATACAAGATCATTTTGCGATTATTTAGAGAAGAGAAGAAGAAGAGTTATTGAGAATCCACTTATCCACCATTCTTCTTGAGGAGCAAACTTAGGATTTCATATTTTCTTTGGAGATATGGATCTTGTCTTATAAATAAGTATTTTTAATGCATTGATAAGTTGTGTAGCCTAGATTTGATTTATCCTTGTCATCCTTACATACCGTAACTTCCTCTTCTGAAACACCTTGTCCAAGGAAGAAATTAAGGCTCAGTGGGTTCATCTTCAAAGGTAAGTATTCCTAACTTTGTTCTTCCTTTGTAAGAGTAGATAGATATGCATTTATACTTCTCTTCCATGCATTAGGATTATGTATACATTGATGTGAATATATTTCTTCTATGAATGTTTACTTTTAATCTTTATTACCCCTACTTTGTGTCACAAGCTTTGGTGAGCATTAGATTAGACTTTACTTGTTATTAGTAGGATCTATCTTCTCCAAATTATGATCTATCTTCTCTGAATTAAAATTGATTTATAGACATGATGCATTTCTAATTTCATATATTCTATTGAACCTGACATGAACCTAACCCTTACAAGTTTTATTTCACATTTTTCATTTTTATCATTTTATTTATTATTTTTCTATATTTGTGATACTAGGTCGACAAGGCCAGTGTAGTTTCTAACTTTTGTGCATAAATTTTATGTGTAGGTTTAACACACAATCACATCAAAAATGACTTTGGTTTATTTATGTAGGTCTTCATCAAATACAGGCTACTAGATCAAATAGGTTAACATAGCACTCTTACAAGCTTTCAGAAAACATACTAGGTCAATTAGGTCTGTATAGTCATCTTACAGGCTTCTAGAAAACATACTAAGTCAACCAAGTTAGTATATCCATCTTCATAGGTTTGAAAAAATAGGGAACTACAGAACTAGGTTGACCCAGTTGACACAATTGGTAAAATTTACAAGTAACATTCAAAACACTTCAACATTAGTCTCACATTCTTCTGTATCTTCCAACCCACCAAGGTTCCTTTCTCTCTTTCTCTTTAATTTTAGTTATTCCTTAAATTTATATTTTTCATAATTTATAGTCTTTAAAACTACCCTCATACAAAAAATTAGGTCAACTTAGTCGACCTAGTTACGTATTTTATCTTCTATTTGAAAGACTAGTCGACTCTATCGACACAGTTTTAAAGACCCCTACTTTAGTAGTACAATAATGATATTTTTGACTATGTTCTATAATATTTTCACACATTGTCCTCTGAATTTACACTGTATTATGTTTCAAATTGGAATTAACATCTATATGCTAGTAATTACTTCACGCTTTCATTTTTGGTTATTTGCATGCTTAGAATAGATTACATAGTATAATTTAGGTGGTTTTTCAATATACCATTTAATTTCACTATTTTTCTCTTTTTTTCACACACTACCAAATCACATAATCTCAAAACATATTTAAACAATTATCTACCCAAATCCTACCTTCTTAAATTTCATCACTAAAAGAGAAGTCGACTTTATTTTCTAGCCAAATATAAATATGTGGTTAATAGTATATATTGGAAAAGCACCCGACACCCTTATCATTGTGAGATTGTGAAGTGAGAGCGTAGGTCCCAATACCAAGCCAGTACCATTACTAACATAGACCCTTTCAGCCTAAATGTCTTGAAACCATCCATAGATTACTTTTTAGTTCCCCCTTTCAGACAACATCACTATCAAACTTAAAATAACACTCTAATAATCTAACAACATTCAAGATGACCACTTAGTGAGCATTTACTTTTCAAGTTGATTGTCTACTCTTTGCTCATTGTATGTTGTATTGGAAAAACCTGCATTAGCCAACATTAGTGCAAGGTTTTTTGTTGTGCCTCAATTGGATCATCCTCATTGACCCAATTGATTGTGTGTTTCCTTCCATTTATTGATTTCAAAGAACATTAAAAAAATTTCTCCTTGTTTCAATACAATGTCATTTTGTTTGACATAGTCTCTTATAGACTATTTGTTTCCCCTTCTTATAGTACAGGGTCAACCTAGTCGACCCAGTATTCCTTTCTATCTCTCAAGATATAGTACTAAATCAACCATGTCGAATCTATATCCTTATCAGGCTACTTTTTATCCCTGATTACAGTACTAGGTCGACTCTGTCAACTCTATATCCTAAATTTTCATAGTTTTAAAACCTTATTTTCAATACTAGGTCAACTTAGTTGACTCTATACTCTTATATATTCCTTCTTATTTTCTTGATTTTGCATCACCTTTATCTTTCCTAATCTCCCTCCATCATGAAATTACTATTTAAAGACAACACTGAGTTCAATTCAATGGATATGATGAGTCTTACCAACCCTAACAAGTTATCCCATAAGCAGTTTGTGGCTCCTATCCTAGAGGAAAGCAATGTTCATATAGCCAATTTCACAACAAACTATGGAACCTCTCCTCATTCCCCTTTACTTCACAATCATTTCTTCTCACTTGAAGATCAACTTGAATTAGAGTATACACTTGAAATGCTCTTTTTCCTATCTAAATTTCCTCAACATCAAGGAAAGGATCCTTCTACCATTTACTAACCCATGATAAGTGGTCAAGCTGAGGAGTCTCATTTACCTTCTCCCACATTCTCACATAGATTTGGGGATACTAGCTTCTTTACTTCTCAGCCTCTTCCCTCTATTTTGACTCCTCCTTCTTTGAATTCTTCTTCTTTGACTTCCTCTACCTCCATGCCTAGTATCTCTACTAATATGGCAGGGTCTACATCTAGTGGGTCTCTTCCAAGACCCACTCTTCTTAATTCTTCCACTATTGCATCATTGCTACCCATGGTAATCATTCCTCTAGTGTTGTTTCTTCGCATCCCTTTACTAGTCCATCTTTTTCCACACAATAAAATTATGTCACTAGTGTCTCACTTACTATTAGCTCTTTCCAAGCTCCTACAAACACCCATAGTGTTACCCAAGCCACTACTTCCAATTCTAACACTTCAAAAAATACTAACAAAGCAACTCAAACCCATCAACTCCTATTAAAAACTCTTAATTAAATGAATACTATTCAAGCTAAAAATGCAAATCAAATGATGCAAATGAAAAATCAACTTATCCATCTACAAACCCACCCTCAAAAGATGCTATGGGGCACGCATAATCAAAATGTTCCCCCACCTCCTCTTTGGGATTCCCATGGTAATCTTATCCCTCAACCTCCTCTTGTCAACAAAAAAATTAAGCATCTTCAAAATGAACCTCTTACATCTTAAATTGCTAATATCGATATATGAGGTAGCACCCCTACCATTTCTTACAATGAGTCAACTAATCCTACCCTTCATTTAAAAACATTTGAAAATATATATGAAGACTAGGTAAAATTAAATACCTTTGCCTCTACCAATATATTAGCCAAAACTCTCACGGGTGATGCTTTATATTGGTATAACCAACTTAAAACTCATTCTATTACTTGTTTGGAAGATTTAGTAAATGCTTTAGTCCAAAAGTTACAAACTAGCAATCTTCTTGAGAATACCTTGGCCCATTTTATAAATTGTAAGCAACTTGAGACTGAAACTGCCCAAGCTTTTGTTAAATGATGGAAGACCTTGTCTAGGAAATGTGAATATAATATGCAGATGACCTCTTTCATCTCTTTACCAATGTTCTTTTTCCCAAGTTATAATATTGGTTTTAGACTCTCTTTCCACATACTTTGGAGGAGGTTATTAACCAAGCTAAATGTTAAGATTTATTTATGTGTCCATTCAAGCCATCCCAACCTTATAAAATTACTCATATATTACTTAAAAACAAGAATTATCATGCTACCAATGATGGTGTCATGGACTCTTTTGATATTATTCACACTATTCAAGTTATTGCTCCTAACCAAACTTTGGAACAAGATTCCCCTCTCAACCACATCACCAATCCTCATTTCTCTTCAACTAATAAAATCAATGTTCACAAACCTTTATCCATAGTATAATTATAAAAACATCTACCAAGGCCTCTCCCACGAGAACTTGATCCCACTCATCCTATGAAATCGTGGTATGATCCCAATATATTTTGTTGGTTTCATGTTAGTTCAGGTCATTCTCATGAGACCTATAGGCAGATTCATAATTTGGCTATGGATTTCCTTTTTGGTCCCAATTTTGACCATGATTCTATCATTCATCAACACCAACAAGCCTATGACATTATTTTCAAATACCATGAAACACATACTATATCTAAAGCTTTGAATCAAGCTAATGCTCATTTCACTATCTATAAATATCCTCTTTCAAATCACCAAGACACCCAAGACAAGCCAACCCCTTCTACCAATAATGTTGATAGTCTTATTGACCCAACTCCTAAAGAGAATGTGATTAATATGAGTAATATGTGAAGGGTGCTTATTTTCATTGATCCTCAACCTATCTACACACCTATATTATCTCACACATTCTGTGTTATCTAAGATTCTTATCCAACTCACTTAAATGAGTTAGGGAAAGATGACTTTATATCTTTTAATGAACCTATTCCAACTCCTCCCTTGGATAACACTTCCCATACTATTTTTTCCATCCCTCCATATTCTTTACCTAACACCAATGACACTCAAGCTTCTAGTAACATGTCTTCTAATAATTCTCAAACCTAACTTGCATCAACTGATCCATCTTCTCATCATAATATATAAATTTGTCCTTATACCAAACCTTATGTCTCTTATCAACATAAATTCACATGTACTTTGGCTCCTCCTTCTGAGGACCTCTTTCAACACTATACACCTCTTTCCAACAATCTTATTATGGTTTATGATGAGTGGGATCCTATCACAAAACTCACTAATCTCCCATCCCAAATCCCATTTCTTTAACTTATGAGGACTTCTTCATGTCATCATAAGCATCTTATGTAGATTTTGTTCAAAATGAACATCCTTCATCCTCCCCTAATAGGATGCAAATCCACCTTATCTAGATTTGAAGATAGCATTTTGAAACAATATGAAGATATATCCATACATGTTGATGAAATAATGGACACTTCTCTTTCCCTAAAATTCCCCATTACTTCTATGATCCCCAATGAGATTATGCTTCATGTAGATGATCCTCCTCTTTTCATTAGTGTTCAAATTGGTGATATCTAAGTCAAGTGTGCCCTCATTGACGAGGGTTTTGACACTTGTGTTGCCTCTCTTAATTTTATCATAACCCATGGATATTTTGAATGTAATCTTAAGTCCACACACAACACATGTTAAGGCTATGATCGAAGGTAAATGCCTCATTTAGGTTGTGTGTGTTTCCCCATCACTATCCCACCTGTCACTATTCTTTTGAAGGTGACGATATTTAACTTTATTCTATCTTACAACATATTACTTGGTAGGTCATAGACTCATCATATGAGAGTAGTTGCTTCTTCTTCTTGCCAATGCATAAAATTTCCTCACAATGGATCCATCTATAAGATTCAGGGTGACACTAACCCTTGGAATTTCAAATAATTCCAAGACCGGGGTGTATTCAAGATTCCTACCCTTGAACCCTTGCCAAGCATTCCATTTCATGAATCTCAATGATTTAACTTTTCTATCAATTCTAGTCGAGGTTACAATGTTTATCTTGAACTCATTGGGAATACTCTCCCTAACCTCTTAGATTCCAATGATGATGAGCCTGACAAGATCAATCTCAAGATTAGAACTTCTGATCTCTCACCTCATATCATCTTTCAGCTTCTCACTTCTTTGCAACCTCATTCTTGTCAACCACCTTATGATGACATCCCCGTTATCTTAACCAAGAAATGACATTCCATTCTGTTGGAATAATTATCATTGATTTTAAAGGAATTATAATGGATATGAATGGAAATGTCAAATGAAATGTTGCCGGAAGTGAATGAAATTATTACCGAAAGTGAACGAAAGTGTTGTTGGAAGTGAACAGAATTGTTTCCAGAAGTGAATGGAATTGTTACCGGAAGTGAACAAAATGTTGCCAAAAATGAATGGAAATGTCAATAGAAGTGAACAGAATTGTTGTCAGAAATGAATGGAAGTGAACAAAATTGTTGACCTTGGCTGACCTATTGGGAAGAGTTGTGACCATTTGAATGGACCTTTTCACTTAAAGAGGCATGACCTTAAGATTAATAGTTGAAAGTAAAAAATATATCTTATATTAATTCACCTTCCCTCTCAATATAAGCCTATGTTTAACAATTGGTATTAGAGCCAGTTCCTTCAGCGTTAGCACAACTGCTAGAAGGTAGATCTTGGAAAGAACATATGGCAGGATCTCAAGTGTTGCATGGTTTCTCCACTAACAAGGCTCCTTTTTTTTATGGAATGAATTATGCATTTTGGAACATAAGGATGAAGACTTACTTGATGGCCCTAGGTTTTAATATTTGGCAAGCAGTGGTAATATGATACACAATGCCACAAATTGCACCAACAGATACCACTAAAAAAAAGGCTAGTGAGAACAATGCAAAAGCTATGAATACAATCTTATGTGGGCTTTCATAAAATGAGTTTGTTAAGGTTATGCATTGTGAATCTGCAAAAAATATTTTAGATAAACTCAACACTATTTATGAAGGTGATAGTAAGGTTAGAAAAGCAAAACTCCAAACCCATCAAAGGTAGTTTGAAAGTTTAAAAATGAAGAATGATGAAAACATTGTTGGGTAACTTCTTCATGTCGATGAGATTGTTAATTTCATTCAAGGACTCTGAGAGAAAATTGAAGAATATGTGATCATTTAGAAAGTCCTGAGATCCCTACCACTGAGATTTGATACAAATGTCTACACCATTAAATAAATGAAGGATTTAGACACAATGAAAATGGACAAGCTCCATGGAATTCTTATGGCATACAAAATGAGAACCAAATATGAGAGACAATCAAAGAAGGAAGCATCATTCAAGGTCTCGAAGAAAGATAAGATCAAAGAACCATAATCAAGTGAAAATTCAAGTAGTGAAGAAGATGAAAATGAATCTCTATACATTCAGAAGATAAAGAAAGGATCAAGCAAATATAAAGGAAAGTTACCATGTAAATTCTTTAATTGTGGTAAAATTGGTCATTTTGTATCCAAATGTCCAAATAAAGGAAATAGTGATGATGAGGGAAACAAACCAAAGTACAAAAGGGGATTCAAGTCAAGTAAAGACAAGCAAAGATTTGAGAAACAAAAGAAAAGCCTATACTCCAAGAGGTATAGTAGCTCATCTAAAGAAAACAAAGAAAGTGATGATGAGAGTGATAATGAAGAGATTTTGTTCATGGCCACAGAAGAAAATGCTGCCAAAAGTAAAGATAATTTGGAGGAAGATGAAAAAATGGAAGAAGAAGGTGAAGAGAACCTTGAAGAAGAAATTATTTTCACGTAGGAAGAAATGAAAGCATTTAAGAAGAAGAATTAGAAACTAAAGTTATAGCTCCAATAATATGAAGAAGACAATCGAGACTTCAAAGCGAAGACATCATAAGTCTTTGAGGAATCAAATAAGGTAATTGTTGATCTAAAGTCCAAATTGAAGAAGCAAATAAAATTAAAGAATATCTAATGGATTAGCTAAAGAAGAAAGGAGAACACTGTGAAAGGTATGAATTTGAGATAGCTGCTTTAAAAAGGGATCTAGAAAAGGTGAATTTTAAAATAGCAAGTGATTTGAAATCTGAGAAAAGCACTCAAGTTTTGAATAATATTATAGAGAGTAAAATATTGCCATCTAACAAGTTAGGCATTGGGTATGAGAAGGAAAAAGAGAAAGCTAAGAGCTATGTTGAAACTCTTAAGGAACCAGTGAAAAAGGAGACCAAGAAGGAAGAAGCCCAGAATACAAAAACTACCTCTATCAATAAAGAAAGCAAAGGAGAACAAAACTTCAGAAGACCATTTGCTTCAAGATATGCAAATAAAACCAAGTTTGGTAATTATTTTGATGGATATTGTTATTATTACAATCATTTTGGTCATAATAAATTAGATTGTAGAAAGAGAGCCAAGGATATTGAAGTCAGGAACATAAATTACAATTTGTTTACTCCCTTATCAAACTTTGATGAAGCTATAGTTTGTTACAAGTGTAACAACTATGGACATATAACACACTATTGTAAAAGTGTTTTTGAATATGTAAGACAAGATCAAAATTTCAAGGCTCCAGTGATAAAGAAAAGAGAACCATCAAAGACCTGGAAAAAGAAGCAAGAAGAATCCATGATCGTTCAAACAACATTCCATGCTAGAGATGAAGGAAAACAATGGTTCATTGATAGTGGATGTTCGAGACACATGACTAAAGATAAAAGCAAATTCATCTCGTTAAAAAGGGTCAATGAAGGCATGATGAAGTTCAGAGACAACACTACAGCTAAAATAATAGAAAAAGGTACACTTAGTCTCAATAATGGAAAAAGCAAAATAGAAAATGTGTTATATGTGGAAGGGTTAAAGCATAATATTCTAAGTGTTATCCAAAATGTGTGATCAAGGACACACACTAAAGTTATTTTTTGAAGGTTGTGAGATCAAAAAAAGAGACACGAGAGAACTAATTACAGATGCTCATAGAACTACAAACAACCTATACGGGCTTGGAGAAATGAGATGAGAGAAATGTTATCTGAGTCAAGTTGAAGAGAGTTGTCTATGGCATTGAAGGTTAGGGCACATAAATTTTTATAATCTTGTGAAAATTAGCAACAAATAGGTTGTGCAAGATATGCCCAAGATAACGAAACCTTCAAGCACTCTATGCAAGCAATGCTAACACAGGAAGCAAACTAGAGCAAGGTTCAGAACGAAGGAATATTTGACCACCAAACCACTAGAGCTAATTCATACGGATCTTTTTGGTCCTACCATAACTGAAAGCATGCAAGGTGAGAGTTACCTTATGTTGCTCATTAATGATTATACTAGAATGATGTGGGTAGCCTTTCTAAAAGAAAAGTTAGAAGCATTTGAAAATTTTAAAGCTTTCAAGGCATTAGTAGAAAATGAAAAAGATTTGAAAATAAAATGCCTAAAGTCAGATCGAGGAGGTGAGTTTATTTCAAATGAATTCATTGAGTTTTGCGAAGATCATAGAATTAAGATACAATACTCAACTGTAAGGACTCCACAACAAAATGGAGTGGTAAAAAGGAAAAATTGAATCATCTAAGATATGGCTAGAACTATGTTGAATAAATTTATGCTATCAGATAGATTTTGGAGAAAAGTAGTTAATACAGTAGTATATATCTTGAATAGAGGGCAAATCAGAGTTAATAATGACAAAACTCCTTACAAATTGTGGAAAGGAAGACCAGCTTTGGTCAAACATTTCAAAGTGTTTGGAAGTAAATGTTTTATCAACAAAAATGAAGAAAACTTGGGCAAATTTGATTCAAGATCTGATGAAGGAATTTTTCTTGGCTACTCCATCAAAAGCAAAGCCTATAGATGTTATAACAAAATTCTAAAAACTATCGTAGAAAGTGTTAGTGTTAAAATAGATGAGATCATAAATCAAAAGGAAAAATAACCTTCATAAGAGCCTCTAGAAATACCCAATCTTGTAGAATATGAAGGGGAGGAAGAATAAGTAGAAAAATTGACTAAATATAAAAGGTAGGACACTAAAGCACCATCTCACTTTGTTCAAAAGAATCATGCTAAAAGTTAGATCATTGGCAACATTAATGTTGGGGTGCGAACTAGAAGAAGAATTGTAAGTATACCCGAGCATGTAAATTTCTCTTTGTTATCCAAGGTAGAGCCTAAGAATTTTTTTGAAGCTGGTCATGATAAACATTGGGTAAAAGCAATGGAAGAAGAGTTAGATCAAATTGAGAAGAATGAGACTTGGGAACTTGTACCTAGGCCAATGGATCAGAATGTGATTGGCACTAAGTGGGTTTTTCAAAACAAATTGAATGAAAATGGTCAAGTTACTCAAAACAAAGCAAGGTTGGTGTGTAATGGGTATGCTCAAGTAGAAGGTGTAGATTTTGAACAAACTTTTGCTCCTGTTGCTAGATTAGAAGCAATTCGAATATTTCTTGCATTTTTAGTATTCAAAAATTTCAAAGTCTCGAATAGATGTTAAATCAGCATTTCTAAATGGTAATCTAAAAGAGGAAGTTTACATATAACAACCAAGAGGATTCCTCTTATCAAAAAATAAGGATTATGTGTGTAAGTTGAAGAAGGCTTTGTATAGATTGAAACAAGCTCCTAGAGCATGGTATGCTAAGCTTGATAAATACCTACAAGACCAAGGATTCAAAAGAGGATATGTTGATAGTAATTTTTACATCAAAACTGAAGGAGATCACCAGTTAATTGTTGTGGTGTATGTAGATGATATAATCTTTAGAGGAGACAATGAGGAAATGTCTAAGAGATTTGTCAAAGATATGCAAAAGGAATTTGAGATGTCCATGTTAGGTGAGTTTTCATTTTTCCTTGGTTTACAAATCTCTCAATCCAAAAAAAGAATATTCATATTCCAAATCAATTATGTGAAGGAGATGTTGAATAAATTCCATATGGAGGAGTGTGCCACTGTTAGCACACCTATGGCTACAAGTACCAAGTTGAGCAAAGATGATGAATCTCTGAATACTGATCAAACTCTTTACAAATCAATGATTGAGAGTTTACTATATGTGACAACATCTAGGCTAGATATCATGCAAGCAATAGGTATGGTTGCACGATTTCAAGCAGCTCCAAAAGAAACACATGTGCAAGCCATGAAATGTATATTCAAATATTTAAAGAGAACCTTGGATTATGGGTTGTGGTACCTAAGAGGTAAAGACTTCATTTTGGTAGCGTACACGGATTTAGATTGGGTAGATTCTATAGATGATAGAAAAAGTGCAAGTGGAGGAGCATTCTTTCTTGGAGATAGCCTAGTATCATGGTTGAGTAAGAAGCAGAATTATGTATCTCTATCCATAGCAGAAGTAGAGTACATAGTGGTAGTGTTATGTTGTACACAAGTTCTATGGATGAAACAAACCTTGAAAGGTATCAAAGTAGATTATGATCATCCAATCTCCATATTCTACAATAATACTAGTGTGATAAATATTTTGAAGAATCTAGTTATGCATTCCAGAACTAAGCATATCCCTATACAGTATCATTTCTTGAGAGAATAGGTGACAGAGTAACAAATAAAATTGGAATATGTTTCCACATCTGAACAGATGGCAGATATCTTCACTAAGCCACTTCCAAAGGAAACATTTGAGTACCTATGATAGAAGTTTGGAGTAATATCCTTTGCTTCTACTCATTAAAAGTCAAGAGAAGCATTGGTTAAGGGGGAGCTAAATTTATTTTTATTTTTTTCAGCTCCTTGAATGACCCTTTGCCATTGATGTCAAAAAGGGAGAATTGCAATATGGTGAGTTATGGCAAGGGGGAGTTGCAGAAAAGAAGATATTTTTGGAAGGTTGCCATCAATGACAAAGGGGGAGATTGTTGGAATAATTGTCATTGATGTCAAAGGAATTATAACAAATATGAATGGAAATGTCAAACAGAATTATTGTCGAAAGCGAATAGAATTATTTTTGAAAGTGAATGGAAGTGTTGCTGGAAGTGAATAGAATTGTTTCTGGAAGTGAACGGAATTGTTGCCTAAAGTGAATGAAAGTGTTGCTGGAAGTGAACGAAATTTTTGCCAAAAATGAACGAAAATGTTGACAGAAGTGAACGGAATTATTATCGGAAGTGAACGGAAATGTCGATGGAAGTGAATGGAATTATCGACCTTAGCTGACCTATTCAGAGGAGTTGTGACTATTTAAATGGACCTTTTCACTTGAAGAGGCATGACCTTAATTTGTGGCTTTTCATGGGTTATAAGTAAGTGCATAATGAATGGCAAAAGTGTAGATTCGAAAGTGGAAGATATAAAAGAAGAGCATAATTTTTAAATGCAAATTTTTGTGAGAATATTAAAAAGAAAAAAACTAGAAAGTATAAGGAAGAGTATATTAGCGAAAACACTTAAGTGTAGATAGAATCGAAAGGAGATAAAGCAAGTGTTCTATTATCCATTGTTTTGAAAACAAATTTGAGATAGAAGAGTGATTTTTTCTGAGAAGGTTGGTGCCATCGTTTTGAAGAGATTGGTGTCTCTTGTGAAAGGGGTTGGTACTCCTGTAGGTTGGTGCCTAAAAAGTTATTTTTGGGGTAGATGCTCCAGTAGGTTAGTGCCTATGAATATTTATATTAAGATAATTTCTTTGCAGTTTTGTCTTGAAAGGCTTTCCATGCAAATCTATGTCTATCTGCATTATGTGGTTTTGCATTGTATTCTTTAATTGGTTTGAATATATTAATTGCAGAGTAATTTGAAATTTTGGATTTAAGATTAATATTCAAAAGTAATAAAATATATCTTATATTGATTCACCCCCCCTCTCAGTATAAGCTTGTGATTAACACATTCTTCATACCACTTCAGATGACAAGGTCATCCCTACCTGTGCCATTGATATCCATATATCTGATTATGATGATGGTTATACCTTAGATGATCCATTCTTAGGAGGTATTTTTCAGGCTTGAGATTTTGATATTATTTATTATCGTTCCTCTTTGTTTCAATATTTTTATATATATTCTCATTTTCCAACATATATCATTTCTACTTTTTTTATTTTTCCTCTTTATTGTAGGATAGAGATAGTGCAAACACCTTTGATTTCTGAAGAACCTCTTAAGAATATGCTTATGGATCACGCTATGACTATTCCCTATCATTTTGCTAGCTACCATTACCCCTATAGCCTAATTATCCCTAAGATGTGTGTGACTCTCCTTCAGCCTTCTATAGACCATGTCATTCCCTCAGTAAAGCCTAATTTGAGTCCTATTATTAAACCCGCTTTAGCTAAGTCTATTCATGTTTCTGATACTATCACTCCTGAAGTCAAGCCTTGTCCAATTTCTCTACCAGACCCACCTTCTCTTAGTGATGGCTTACTCCCTTTACTAAATTTGGATCCTTTATCCACCAAATGGGTTGATCAACCTTATTGTGACATTCATAAAGTTATCGATCATTAGACTAGAGATTGTTCCCTATACCAAGCTCCTTCCATTTTAGTTAGACCTCTTTTTATGAGTACACCAACCAAGACTATTCACAAGAATATTTTTTACTTCCATGACATAGATAATCATTCATCCACGCATTGTCAGAAGTTGCGATAGTATATTGACACTTTGCATCCTACTACCCCTCAATCCTCAAACAAGGCTATACCTCTCCCAAAAGTATTACCTAAGTAAGTATTTTCCTAAGTATGGAGAGTTATATTGTCTCTGGCACCAATGTGGCACACATCACACTGATCGTTGTTGCATCCTTTAGTAGTATCTCAAGGATCATCTCCTAACCATTCATGTACCTTCTACCCTTTCTCCTATAAGTCGTTATCTCAAGAAGGCTCCCATTTCTTTCCCCATGGTTCCACCTCCTATGGCTCTATCTCCCCCTGTGGTCCCTTATGCACCTACTATTCCTCCACTCGTGAGTCCCTCACCTATGGATCATTATCCACAGGTGAGTCCCTCACCCGTGGCTCCTTCCCTACAGGTGACCCCTTCATCTCTAGTAGAGTCCACCGCCATGCATTGTCCTGAGCATCCCCTGCATGATAACCTTCATCATCATGATCCTTCAAGCATTTCTACATTTTCTATTGAGAAAATTTGACGTGATGTATTTTCCCAACTTTCATTGAAGATCGATGAGACATTAGTTGTAGTTTTCATTCAAATTCATAGAGACTTATCAGATGTTATGGATAATATGTGTGGACAAATATATCAGTACTTATGAACACATGCATGGTGTTTTTACATTTTCATTTGTATTAGATGTGTGTTTCAGCTTTATATTTATCTATTATATATCATTTGGCATTATGTCAAATTCTTATTTATCTTATGGTTAAGTGCACCAATTTGGGGGGAAAAAAAGGGCCTACTCGTGGACATGATTTTTCTAAAATTTTAAAAATATGAACTTTTACAGATAATTAGATATGGCTACACTCAAAATTTGAAGATGGTATAAAAATGTTAATTGTAAAATATTGAGTCTAGTTTCCAAAAAACTATTTTTTTTTTAAAAATGGTTAAGTATAAATAGGTCAAACATATAAAATTTGAATAGGACCTCCTATTTTTTTAAGAAAATTTAAATTGTACCATTTCATGCGATCCACCATTTTTTTAGCATCGTTTAATATTGTTATAAACCCTTTAGTGAATATTTAGATTAGCTCTTCTATTGTGTTACGACCTTTTTTTTATATTTTTTTATGAATATTTTTTTTATTAATTTTACAAAAAATATGGATAGCCATATGTGCGACCCACCCTAACTACCTCCAAAAAAATGAAAAATGATTTTTTTGTTTTGAATGTGTGTAGAATTAGGCCTAGTTTGTTACCATATAATTTTTTTTGCATTCAAATCAACAAAAAACAAATTAGATAAACATGAATAGGCATGTATGGGTGAGGCATGTAGTGGCCTAAAAAAGGTGTTGTTAGAAATAAATATAGTTTGAACCCTTAAAATAGCCCAAAAAATATATAAATCATAAATTTAGAAAGAGGACAACATGCTCATCATAATAGTAATAATTTTTTAAATTTTAATGTTGAAATCCATAGTGTATTTGATAATTGAAGTTGAATTTTTTTGGTTTTTCCTAAAACTCTCGGTCTCAGTTGCAATTGCACAATCTCAAGCCTTTGACTCAGAAATCCAAGATATTTCCAAGCCTAAAGGCTCGGTCTAAAATTAAAATTTAAATAATGCATATATGTTTTATAATGCATACACATTATATAACACAATAAATAATGCATATGTGTTTCTTAGACATAAAATGAAACAAACAAATTTCATGTTTGTTATGGGGGAAGGTCCCATTAGCTGTGCATCCTTATAGGGGAAAAGTCAAATTTCATGTTTCTTATAGGGGAAAGGTCCCATTAGCTTTGGACACTGAATTAAGGTGCCATAACATCACATTAGACTTCAAAAAATTTACCCATTTCAATATGTCATCTTAACTAATTATAACTAAGGTTTCAAGGTCTAACACATTATACATTTGACAATATAACTAATTTTATTAAAAGAGGTCATAAAATGTATTTTTTAAACCTATGATCAAAGCTTAACCTTTAGTGAACCAATTGTTGTGCATTAGAGTATCAATACTTGACTCTTACTTGTCAAGATGTGATTGGTTACTTTTAATTTTATAAAATAAATGTTGAACAAGTATTAAATATTAAATGTTCAAATTTTGGTTCACTTTAATATAAATATATTCACCAATATGTTTCATCAATAGAACACATGTTAACAAAAGCCTTGTTTGACAATTGAAACATGCACAGCTATTGGGATCTTCCCCTAGTATGGAAAGGATATACCTTACCACCTTACTTGCCTAAAATCCTACTTGCCCTTAAATTTTTTGTTTCCTATTGATACTATCCTACTTGCCTAAAATCCTATCTTACACTTATGTTGTTTCTTTGATATCTTTGACCAGAACCCTCTATTTATAAATTTTGAAATAATTTGTTTAAGTGGAAAACCTATTGAATTGGGTTATCTAGTATAGATAATCTTATGTAAGTAGAAATAAGAATTGATCCCTTGATGTAATGGTGCATCTCTTTGATATCTATTTCAAGAATTTTATCTAATGGAGCCCAATACATGTGAATCATGCCTTGGATTGTCCCAAAAACATTCCTAAAATGTGTTGAATAAACTCCCTTAAGTTTGCTCTAAGGTCGCTTAGTGCATCTAATTCAATATGTGCATTTTGAGGTCCCAATTAAAAGTCTAACAAGAGTCTTATATTGTTAAAATTATTCAAGTTTGATTCCCCTAATGTATTCAAATACATTATTCAAATTTTGCCTAAAATTAATATCTCTTGTGAAAATATGGTTAATCCTCCATTCTATGCACCTCCTTCATCTACCCCTCTATCACACATGGGACAACCATCAACCACTCCATCCATTCCCACATCATCTGAAGAGTGTGTCTTTGACATGGGACTAGTCTTAACCGCACCATGGGTGCAATAATTGCAAGCTCCAAAATAAGCTAGACAACACTTGATGTTTATCAATACTATAGAGTTTTATACCTTACTATGTAATTGGGATCATAAGATAGGAAAGTAGGATGATGGACCTACAATGTATTTACATGTTAAATACTTAAATATTTTGGTCAAGTTGGGTATGCATTTTGTTTTGTATAATATGTGGTTTTCAGCTTAATAAACTTGAAATGGTCACATGTATCCATTAGTGATGATGTGGTAACTTAAGATGTTATTTTAAGATGATGTGCCTAGTGATGAATGTATAGCTTAAAAAATATCTAAATGCACTAGGGACATTGTTCAAAACCATTAAGGGATGGCATAGACCTAACATTCACCAATTATGACATATGTATAAGTTACCCTAACTCAAACTCTATTGAACTTATTTAAGATACATTAAACATGTGACAATGTCCCCTAAATCAGAGACCTGCGTCCCGTTAAGGATGATGTTGAGTAGAGAGACCCAATAATTATTCATGTGGATGATGAATTTCTCACCTCATATAGATGTTTGATCAGAATTGAATACTAGTGTGCACCCACTCACTCAAGGTTCCCAGATTATATATATTTTATACATATATCTTCAATCATCTTGTTCATATTTCATTGTAATGAGCTTAAACCTTATGATGTGGATTGTACTAAAGTAGTACATGTCTCAAAATTATTGCTCTAGCTTGGGATTTGAGGTTGACGCTTGTCCATTTTGAATTGTGTTCTCTCTTGCATGTAGGACTTAATATGAATGTAATTTTTAGGATCTCTAGAGGTAATTCAAGGTAGAGGGATATAAATATTTTGAATATATACATGTAAAAAACTGATAACATTCAGTGTTTTCTTGAGATTCAAATGGGGCCTTAAAGGGCTCTACATAATAATTTTTGTACAGTAATGGCAAGTCATAGGCTCGCACCATGTGAATTATTTACTAGATATGAGTTGATTGGATCGATGTCAATTTTTAAACATTATTGGCTTCTATGTATGTATGATAAATTTATGAATGGGCCTTAGTTAGATTGGTTGGCTTGGTTATGGAACATGTCTAAGTATCAAAGATATCTGACAACTCTAACACTTCTCCAGGTGTACTAGACCTATACATGTGGAAATATTCAATTAGATTGGGCATCCTAAGGCTCTAAAAATTTTGATGCTTCTAAGAAAAGTGGCAGTTAGATCTCTAACACAAATATGTGTGTACAAGATACATACATGCATACATATCTAATTGGATCGAGCCTCATAAGGATCTAATATCTAGCTCTTTAAATCTTCTAGGACATGACACCTCTAACAGTGTTGAGACTTTCAAGCATGTATAAGGTACACATGGTGATATGTAATTGAATTTGGCCTCCCAAGTAAATGTCAACTCAAAAACTTCCAGAACTTGATGCATCTCTAATAGCTTTCACACTTTTGGGTGTATGAGGTACACACGTGGCACAACAACGTTCAATTATAGGGGAAATTCAATTGAGGCATGGGAGGACAATTTGAACCCCTTCTTGACATAACTATAAGATCATGATATATGATTTGGGATAAAATTAAGTACGATTGTATCTATCATGAAGTGAACCAATTAGTCGATTGGTTCAATTAGGGATGTGATTTAGGCAAAATTGAGCCCCTAAACCAAATTTATGACTCAATCAATTATATAATCTAGATGCAACATGTATGACTTAATTGACCTTAATTTAATCAAAAATGCAGATATGAATGCAAATGTGGAAATCATGAATGCAAATGTGGTAGATTTCAACCCATTTAACCTAAATTAGAGTCTACAATGTGATTGAAAGGGCTAAATTAGGTCACGTTTCATGACATGTTGATCATAAACCCTAATTTTATCACTTGAACATGTATGTAGTTTCCCTAAACACTAATTTTATGACATATACACATGTACAAACTGTTACACTAAACCCCTCACCCTAAATCTTAATTTTATAACAAACACAACCCCTAAGCTCCTTGTTTTCATCACAAATGCATAAATTCATGAATGTGATTAGTGTTAATTTGTGAAACTATTATTCACCTAGTTTTGTAAGGACCTATGATGGGATTTTGGTCAAAATTAACTCATTTTGTATTACATATTGAGCCTTATTACATCATTCATTAGTCTTATTACTTCAGAGTCTTATAAGAGTCTTACTACATCATGTATTAGAGATTTATGCATCATATTGGGGATTTATGCATCATATTGAGCCTTATTACATTATATGATAGCATAATTACATCATATTCAGCCTTATTACATGATATGATAGAATTATTGCAATATATGATAGTCTTATTGCATCATATTAAGGATTTATGCATCATATTATAGTCTTATTGAGTGTTATTGCATCATATTATAGTATTATAATGGAAAAAATACTTGAATATGAGCTTTTTTGCTTGTTTGTATAGTATATGCCTATACTTCAAGGAACACGTATTCATTCTTCTAACGCATACACATTCCTTGAATTAAAATTAAAATCTCACTTTTCAACATCTATTTTTACCCTTAATCAAGATTGTTGTCCCCATAGACATTCCATGTGTACTCTACGTACTTTCTTGGTTGCAATTCTTTTTTGGACCCCACATTTGAAGTACTTTATGGTTTCTTTTGTCAAAAAGGGCTCCATTTCACATTCAGGGATAAGGAAGAAGTTGAAGAACAAAACATTGGAGCAATTAGAAGAGTTGAGAAAAAAAACAAGGTACGAATGCAAGTAATTCATTTTAGACAAGGTACAAACACTAACCCTGATGAGCCAAATGCCTTAAATAATGAGGCAATTGACAATTATCAATTAAATAATGATAAAATTTATAATAATGAATTGAATTATGATTAAATTCACAATACTGAATTGAATTATGATGAAATTGACAAAATAAAACTAGATAATGTTGGAAATTCACATTCAATGTTTTTTATTATGTTGATGAAAAGCCTATGCATGATACTTTACCCACAAACAATGAAGAAAATTTAATGGAATCAAATAATGATGAAATTAACAATGAAAAAATTTCATGAAAACACATAATGAAGAAAAAATAATGAAAAAAATTCATGAAAACATATAATGATTTTGAAACACTCTCTGAATGGATTCCACCAATAACAACACCTCCAAGAATTGTGCATAGAAAAGATAAGTACTTAACTGAATTTGATAAAAATATTTTGAAACCAATGCATAAAAAAATGTCTGACCACCTTTCAAGAAAAGTGGCTCAAGAAATTTGAGATAATTTCTTTCATAAATTGGAGTGTGATAGTCAAAGATGTCAATTTCGTTGATGAAATTGCTTAAGATGAGACATATAATGTACACATTAGGACTAAGAACATCTAACATGGATAATTAAAATGATGAAATTGTTGCAAATATACATGATGCATATCATATTGTAGGCCTGAAATCATGCAATAAAGATTGTAATGTTGCTTGATGTATAATGACAACTTGTGCAGTAAGTGTTAAAACAAAGAAAAAATGATTAATTTCAAAAATAGGTTAAAAACCTGATATAAATAGAAAAACATTAATGAAGCAATTTCAAGACATGAAAGACTTAATGAACCCAATATGAAAAAGCTATGGTCATTCTCTAGTAGACTTCCACGAAATGGCAAGGCTATAGCCGATGCTTTGAAAGAGTTACTTGCACAATTTTGAAAAGATAATATAAGAGTTTCGCTCAATGCAAGAGATGTAGTGAAAATAAGAGTTGGTTCTCATAATTGTGAACCACATCCAAAACATTTCTTGAATATGAATCAAACACAATTGTACTATAAGTTTTTGAAAAAATATCCATAAATTGCTATTAGTCAAAGACTTTTTGAGATGGCCAAACCTTTTTATTTAAAAATAAATTAAACACCACTTGTTGTAGGCAACATGTTAAATTTTCAATGCACTATGATGTTTTTTGCCATATTCATTGTACTTTGCATACTAATAACATTTTGTAGGAGTATGGCATAGAAGTTCCACCAAAATCAACCAGAAAATTTATTTCAAATATTTTTTGTGAAAGACCAGATGGATACTTCTTTCATAAGAAAGCATATTTGGATGGACATTTGTTTCTATGCTCTGGAATAGTAGTGAAAATGCACTTACGAGTGGAAGTGGCTGTTATGGTTGTTGAAATATGTGTAATTTGTATATATAGATGTGCTTGAAGTGGTGTATTTTCACCTACTAGTCTCAGAGGCAAAGATGCTAGTTGGATGTCAAAAAGTTGTCTCTTCACTACCAAAAATTTGTATTTTAGGACCTTTTACTGAAACTTCTGGCATGGATTAATTTTAGATTTGATTCAAACTAAATTCAAGGTGTAATTATAGGAATTTTTCACACACATAAGGGATCTTACGGTTCCTCCATATGACTTATAGTTTTGGTTTTATGTATGCCTAAAGTTAGGTTAAAAATCAACATCTTTCTTGTATTGGGAAGGGCATTCTTGAGCCTGAAATGGATGGTGGAGTTCTCATCTGGGAAACTTCAAAGGTCAATAACCTATTCCTAGACATTATTCACCCATTTAGATGTATTGGAAGTGACAGTTTTCAACCAACAAGCACTGAAAATTGAGTTCTCAGATCGTAGCTTCAACTTTGACAACATTTGTTGTCAGTGTTTCCGTGCTCCATAACAGTAGTGAAAATGCACTTTCAAGTGGAATTGGATGTCATATTTGTTGGAACATGTGTAATTTTATTTTATAGACATGCTCAAAGTGGTGTATTTGTACTATCCGGTCCCAAAGGCAAAGTTACTAGTTGGAAGTCAAGAAGTTGTCACTTTACTACCAAAAAATTGCATTTTAGGACCCTTTACTACAACTTCTGGCATGAATTAATTTTAGAGGTGATTCAAAATATACTCAGGGTATAATTAGAGGAGTTTTCCATTCACATGAAGGATCTTAAGGTTCCTCCATATGACTTATAGATTTGATTTTATGCATGCCTGAAGTTAGGATAAAAATCAGCATCTTTCTTGTATTGGGAAGGGCATTCTTGAGCCTAAAATGGGTGGTGGGTTTGTCGGTCGGCCTAGATGGAAGGTCAATAACCTGGACCTAAATGTTAATCACCCCTTTGGATATGCTGGTAGTGCCATTTTTCAGCCAATAAGCACTGAAAATTGAGTTCTTAGATCATAGCTTCAACTTTGGCAGCGTTTGTTATTAGTGTTTTCATGCTCCCAAACAATAGTGAAAATTCACTTGTGGGTGGAAGTAGGTGTCAAGGTCCTTGAAACACATATAATTTGTCTTTATATATGTGCTCGAAGTGGTGTATTTTCACCTATCGTTACCAAAGGCAAAGTTTCTAGTTGAAGGTAGAGGATATTATGACAAAACTTTTGGTGAGGAGCGAAAAGATGAATTAATTATGCCAATCCACCAAACTTGTACCCACAAACCCTATTTTCACACAACATATAAATGGAAGAATTGTTAGGCCTAGTATTTGAAGCCAACAAGGGGCAATAATTAGATAATTTGGAAGAGTGGATGTCTAAGCTTGTGAGAACCGTTGTTTAATATTGAAATAAGTATTATATGTGTGAGAATGGGGTCAAGAGTGAGCAATAAGGTCACAGGGGAAAAATAATATTTAAGAACATGAATTAGGCCTAGATGGCCTTATAGTCCTACTTGGGAAAAAGTTGCAAATAGGTAAAAGAAAGACTTGGGGCCTTTAATGAAGGTTGGTTGGCATGTTTGAGGAAACAATAGGAGGTTAGAATCTATTGTATTTGATTTTGAGTGTATATGGATAAACATCAAGTCATCAAGTACATTGACACAAATTGGAATGATAATTCATATAATTTTCCTCAATTCTCTGCATCACAAACCAAGGCAAAAGAGGATGATGACTCATTTGTGAAATTTGACCAAGAAGATGTGTCACTAACTTTTGCCAAATTGGGCCTACAGGCCAAAATATGCCAAAACTAATCACAAAATTTGGTGGAGAGGTTCATTATGACATAATCTACCCATTAAATATATTTTTGTGGATTTTTGACAATGGAATCTATTCACTATTTTAGTACAGTCAACCCTATGTCAAATCACAGTCAATATTGGAGCCTACTTTGCAAACATTGGTCAGTTTGGGGCATCTACTAGTTGAGTCAAAGCATGAAATTTGGTATGAAAGGTATCCATGACCTACCAAAACATACCATACAATAATAAATCTCCTAGAAAGAGTAAAATTGCCCATTGTTTTGACATAGTCCTCTTACAATCAAGAAGGTAGCCATTGAAGATTTATGAAAGTTTTATTAGTTCTCGATGCTAGGAAGTAGTTTAGGATTTGGAGAAATCTTAAAACCATACATTATGATGTTGAAAACCTATATTTTCCTATCTAAGTGATCATATTTAGGGTTTTCATGCAATATTTTTAACAAAGACAAGTTTTGGCATGAAGGAAGCATGTAGGCAGGGCAAGGTAAATTGTGGTAAAAAGGGCAAGCACCATTGTGTCCATAAGGTGTGGAATGAGAACATGCTATTGTTTGAGTACTTGATAGGGGTTATACCAGGTATGTTATGATCATCTAAGACCATATGTGACAATAGGTTGAGCTCTTGAAACATAGACCAAGATTTGATCCTTGAGACCCAAAAAAGGTGCCTAGGAGAAACTATAAAGAGATTGAGAGGAAATTTGTCAATGAGACATGATCAAAATGAGGTAAAATATGTATATATAGAGGTAAATGCCATCAAGGAGGTGCTACTAAGAGTATAATGAATAAGTACTAGGTGTAAGAAGCTAAATTAAGTCCAAAGAGTCAAAAGATGAGCTAGCTTATGAAAGAAGATTCAAATCAAACCATAGCAAGTGAATGTCATTAGTTGGGTTTAGAACCAAATAATGATGTTTTTGTAGACTTTTCCTCCATGCATCTACATCAGCATACAAACATAATTCAAATTCAATCATTGATATTCTTAATGTTTTATAAGGATCTGATTTGCAACATTATCCTAACAAGTTATTCTCAATCTCATAACATTTGTAATCCTTAAGAATAATTCAAAACCAATCATTTATAATATTCTGAACACAAGTAATTAAAACAAGATTGACTTCATTGGTTTTCTTAAATATTCATGTACAAAATAATAATGCCATGTATGAATGCCATATATAGGCATACAAAAAATTACATCATATCTAATAAGATAGTATATAATGTCAGGTGAATACATCATAGACACATGTACAATGCCAAAAATGTGTACATTATCATATAGGCATACAAAAAAGTACATCATCTACAACATCCTAATCATCAAATAGTCTCCCTCTCTTTGCCTTCTTCGAAGAAGACTCTCCTTGGGATGCCTTACTTATAGATGGAGATATCCCAAATGCCTTATATTGTTCCAAGGTTTGACTGCGTGTACTAAGCTCATAGCTCATTTGTAGCCAAACTAGTTCAAATACAAAAATTACTATAAAATTAACAACTATAAATGAAACCAAGTTAAGAAACTCATGTTTTAAACTATAATAAAAAATCATTTAAACATGCACTTACCACAATCTCATGGTCCTCCTCAATTTGTCATTGATGCTCGATTGGGTCAGTGCCAGGGTCAACTGCACGAGCATGCATGTCAAATGATGAAGAAACATGAGAAGCTATGGCAGTAGTCATCTGAATTGGATAATCAAATGTTATATGATAGCCCTTCATACACAATACATTTGTGCATAAAAGTTATATTTGCCAAAGTATATAGTAAAATGATTAAAACAAAAGTACTAAATTATAATTCAAAATTACAAGTGAATATACACACCTAGGTGAGTGCCTGTACACATGACATTGTAGCAGCAATTCCCAAGTCTGTCTCAACTTGTAATGATGGAGGAGTGTCCACCCTAGTCATCAGCTAAATAAACAACCTAATAACTAATAACTTGGGTAATTCATTGATTAAATAGGTTGCTAACAAACTTAGTCTTGCATATAGTCCAAGATTCAACTATAGTCCAGGAATTTGATTCTTTTAGTATAAATTTATCTTGAAGGTTAACTAAGTAACATGCATAAGAGTGTTGAGAATAATCTTTTTAGGAATATAATTGGTCAAGAAGTGGTAAAATCATATTTGTCCGCAGTCCTTGTTCTTGGAAAACATATAGTTTATAAACAAAGAAATTATGTGTCTTGTGTTTAGTCTTGTAACTTTTTATGGATTATAAAGAGTTTAATGTTGGGGATCAACCAATAATAGATTACACTTGTGAAAGCAATAAACATGGAATTAAATCAGATAGACAAGTAACTAGAATGATAAACAGCAAGAACAAGAGATACAAGAAACCACCCTGAAAACTTGTATTAACAAACTCTTTACAAAAGGAATACAATTTGAAGAAACTTCTTTCTTCCACACCTCTCCTAGATGTATAGATCTCTCACTAGATCTCTATTCCTCAAGAGCTCTCTCTCTCAAGAAAAATCAACTCCAACAAGCCTAGATTGATTCAATTCTGTACTGTTCTTCAACATACCAATTCTACAACTAGTACAATAATTCACACTAAGCTAAGAAGATATAATTCTACATATAGAATTAGGAGACTTGAGCATGCACTTACAATAAATAGTTAAGCCTCTTAAACAAGGGCTCTAAAAATAATATTACTAATAATAGAGACGTGAGCTTAAGACTACAACTTAAACTCATCATGCAAACACTCGCTTTTGTCCTCAAAAATAGCATTCTGGATGCACAGGTAACCGACGCCGGTTCTTGTTGTTTGCCTATGACTGCCATCAGCCGACCCACTGCTGATGCCGGTGCCTCTGCAACTGCACCTTACCAACATCGGTCGCTCGTGACCGACGTCGGTGTCTGTGTAGACCCAAAACTGTCAAAGTGTGCTCCTTGGTGAAGCTTTTAGTTCCACACCCTAACAATCTCCCACTTGGAGATAAACAGCTGCACCAGTACCTATACATCAACATCTTCTAGCTCCTCCATCTTCAGCTCAATCATGAAGACCAACAGAAGTTGAATGAAGATTCAACTTCTCCTTTGTAACTGGCTTGGTTAACATATCAGCAGGATTCCTATCCATATGGATCTTCTCCAGCTTCAACTCACCATCTTCCAATACCTGTCATATGAAATGGTACCTTAGTTGTATGTGATTTGTTCTTAAATGAAAGGCTGAATTCTTAGCCAAATGGATTGCACTTTGACTGTCACTATACAATCTGCAACTCTCATGCTTCCTACCAAGCTCATCCATGAACCGTGTCATCCATATCATCTCTTTGCTAGCCTTTGTGGCTGCAATATACTTTACTTCTGTAGTTGACAAGGCAACAACCTTCTGTAACTTGGATATCCAGCTAACTGTTGTTCCACCTATAGTGAAAACATAACCTGTAGTGCTTCTCCTGCCATCCAAATCACCTACCATATCTGAATCTACATAACCATGTAGAGAAATATCTGAACCTCCATAGCACAAGTGCCTACTGCTAGTTCCTCTCAGATATCTAAGGATCCACTGAACTGCTTTCCAATGTTCCTTACCTGGATTGGCCATATACTTACTTACCACTCCCACTGCTTGGGCAATATCCGGTCTAGTACACACCATTGCATACATCAAACTCCCTACTGCGGAAGAATATGGAACCTTACTCATGTACTCTACCTCATCATATGAATTAGGACATTGTTCTTTACTCAACTTAAAATGTCCAGCCAAAGGTGTGCTTATCGGTTTAGCATCCTGCATATTGAACTGTTTCAACACCTTGTCTACATAATCTTCTTGAGACAATATCACTGTGATTTTTCTTGTCTCTCTTAATGCTCATGCCAAGGATTTTCTTTGCTGCTCCCAAATCCTTCATAGCAAACATTTGAGCTAATTTCACTTTAATCTCAGAGATATCTTGCATGGGTGATCTGTAGCCATGCTCAGTCATAAACCTGTTAAATTTTAAGTACCATTGCCTAGGAGCTTGCTTGAGGCCATACAAGCTTTTCTTCAATCTGCACACTAACTTCTCCTTACCCTTGACCTCGAATCCTTCTGGTTGTTCCATATATATTTCCTCATCCAAATCTCCATGAAGAAACGTTGTCTTAACATCTAGCTGCTCAAGATGCAAATCCTCAAAAGCAACCAAAGACAATACAACCCTTATAGAAGTCATTTTAACAGTAGGAGAAAAAATCTCACCAAAGTCAATACCTGGCTTTTGTGTAAATCCTTTTACCACCAATCTGGCCTTATATCTCATCTGTCCATTCTCACCTTCTTTCAACCTGTAAGTCCATCTGTTCTTGAGTGTTTTCTTACCAGCTGGCAATTCAACCAAATCCCATGTTTGGTTCTCTCTTAAGGACTCCAACTCCTCAACCATGCCACACTCTCACTGACTCTTGGACTCCACCTGTATTGCTTCTTCAAAACTCTCTAGTTCTCCACCATCAGTTAGCAATAGATAAAATAATGAAGGAGAATATCTAATTAGAGGCTTACTCACCCTTTCTAACCTCCTGATGGGTGTCTGAGACTCGTTCACAACACGCTGTCCACCCAAATTCTCTGACAGTGACCGACCTCAGTCACTTCCAGACCTATTACTGGCCGACGTCGGTTCTGCCTGACCTACCTTGGTGACTGTCCTACCGACGTTGGTCTCTGTATGGCCGACGCCAGTATCTGTCTTGCCGACTCCGGTTCTTACCCTGCTGACGTCGATCTCTGTGTTTTCCTGCAAGTGATTATTTCTTTTTCTCGTGAGCTCATATTGGACCTTCACCTCGTCCAATTTACCATTGCTCTGCTCAGATTGATTCAGCTTCCTTAGCTGATCACAATACATCACTCTTTCATTGAAAACAACATCACAGCTCCTAATTACCTTGTTTGTTTCTAGATTCCACAATCTGTAACCAAAATCATCTGAGCCATAGCCAATAAATGTGCACCTCATAGACTTAGCATCAAGCTTCTTTCTATTTTCTTTATCTATGTGCACAAAGGCTTCACAACCAAAAACTTTGAGATATGAGAGATCTACCTTTTTACCTATCCAAGCCTCTTCTAGAATACCACCATCCAGAGCTGTAGAGGGTCCTCTGTTAATCAGATATACTGTAGTGTCAACAACTTGTGCCCAAAACTGTAAGGGCAAACTGGCATGCAATCTTATACATCTTGCATGCTCCATTATTGTCCTGATCATCCTTTCAGCAATTCCATTCTGCTGAGGTGTCCTTGGAACCGTCCTTTGCCTACGAATTCCATGCATATAACAATAATCTCTGAACTTATAACTACAGAACTCACTGCCATTGTCAGATCTCAGGCACTTCAGTCTTTTACTTGTTTCATTCTCAACCATAGCTTTCTAGATCTTAAAAGTCTCAAATACATCAGATTTTCTTCTAATACAATAGATCCATACCTTCTTTGTAGCATCATCTATGAAAGATACATAGTACTGTGATCCTCCAATGGAAGCAACCTGAGTCGGTCCCCACACGTCTGTGTGAACAAGCTACAACTTATGCCTCTTCTTAGTAGACCCAGTCTTGAGAAAACTAACCCTTTTCTATTTTCCAAATACACAGTGCTCACAAAACTCTAGATCTATGCCTTTTAAATCTGAAAGCATACCTTTGGACTTAAGAATTGACATCCCCTTCTCACTCATGTGGCCAAGCCTTGAGTGCCACAATTTAGCATCCACATCTGAAGTAGATAATACAGAAGGAGATTTGTTAGTAACACAATTACACAAATAGAGAGTACCTTTTCTCTTGCCTCTACCCATAACAAGTGCACCCTTGGTCACCTTCCAAGATTCAACTGTGAGAGTTACTGTACAACCCTCATCCCCTAACTTTCCTGCAAAAATCAAATTTCTCTTCAAGCTAGGAACATGCATCACATATCTCAACACCCATGTGTTGTTATTCTGCATCTTCAGCTGCACTTTACCTTTGCCAATTATTTTATAGGGCTCATCATCCCCTAGATACACTATTCCAAAATCTCCATGGATATAGTCACTAAAATATTCCCTGTTAGGGGTAGCATGAAAAGATGCACCAGAATCTAACACCCAAGATTCTATATTATTATGCAGAGAGAAAATTAAAGCATCTTGTGCAATACCTGCAACCTTGGCTTCTTCCTTTCCTTCATGTTGATTGTCCTCCTTAGGCTTTAACCAGCAATCTTTGCTTATGTGCCCAATCTTTCCACAATTCCAACATTGTGGCTTCCTGCCATTCCTAGATTTGGATCTTCCTCTCACCTTAGACTTTGATCTTGATCTCCTCTTGCTCTTATCTTTCTGCCTCCCCCTGCTCTCAAAACTTAAAGCATTCCCAGATGTCTCTTCTGTGCTTTTCCTGTGTATTTCCTCATTCAAGATAACACTAACAACATCCTCTACTTTCAAAATATCTGATGCAGATGTAGTATTACTTACTGCCATTACTAAGCCATGCCAGCTTTTAGGCAAAGAACATAATATTAAAAGAGCTTTTATTTCATCATCAAACACTATATTGACTGAACTTAATTGATTCACAATTCCATTGAAATCATTCAGATGAGTAGAAACAGATCCACTTTCATTCATATGCAAATTAAATAACTGCTTCATAAGATATACCTTATTAGAAGCTGAGGGTTTTTCATACAAATTTGCTAATGTAGTCATCAACTCTACCGTAGACTTTGCCTGTGATAAATTAGATATCACAGTGGATGCTAGACTCAGTCTTATAGACCCCAGAGCCTTTCTGTCAAGAACTTCCCATTCTTCATCCTCCATGTCTTTGGGCTTCTTTGCAACCCCACCTAACGATAAGTAGAGATCTTTCTGATATAAATAATCCTCTATCTGCATTCTCCAATGTTGGTAATTTTTTCCATTGAACTTTTCCATTCTCAGTTTACTTTCATCTGCCATTGCTTCTCCCACTCAAATAGAAATCCCTATAGAAACCTTTGTGAGAACCTGTAATCAATACACACTACACAGATCTGAACCACTTGTTAGTGAACCTGAGCTCTGATACCACTTGTTGGGGATCAACCAACAATAGATTACACTTGTGAAAGCAATAAACATGGAATTAAATCAGATAGACAAGTAACTAGAATGATAAACAGCAAGAACAAGAGATACAAGAAACCACCCTGAAAACTTGTATTAACAAACTCTTTACAAAAGGAATACAATTTGAAGAAACTTCTTTCTTCCACACCTCTCCTAGATGTATAGATCTCTCACTAGATCTCTATTCCTCAAGAGCTCTCTCTCTCAAGAACAATCAACTCCAACAAGCCTAGATTGATTCAATTATGTATTGTTCTTCAACATACCAATTCTACAACTAGTACAATAATTCACACTAAGCTAAGAAGATCTAATTCTACATATAGAATTAGGAGACTTGAGCATGCACTTACAACAAACAGTTAAGCCTCTTGAACAAGGGCTCTAAAAATAATATTACTAATAATAGAGACGCGAGCTTAAGACTACAACTTAAACTCATCATGCAAACACTCGCTTTTGTCCTCGGAAATAGCATTCTGGATGCACAGGTAATCGATGCCAGTTCCTGTTGTTTGCCTGTGACTGCCATCAGCCGACCCACTGCCGATGTTGGCACCTCTGTAATTGCACCTGACCGACGTCGGTCACTCCTGATCGACGCCGGTGTCTGTGTAGACCCAAAACTGTCAAAGTGTGCTCCTTGGTGAAGCTTTTAACTCCACACCCTAACATTTAAAGAATGAAGTTGAATGATCATAGAAAGGGGGAGATCATCTTGATATATATTTATAGTGCTTTGACATTGAAAGAGGAAACAATCCCTGAGTACCCTATTTGTTAAAAGGCAACATACAATCAAAGGACTGAGTTATATTATGTTGAAAATAGTTTGGGATTCCATTGAGATTGTAAGGGGTATAAAATAATCAATGAAAGTGTATAGAACCCCATAATATGTTTTGAAGATATTGGGAGTTAAAGGAAAGGCAAAGTAACCATGTACCCTATTTTCCTATGTGCATAGGTAGGGTTGTAAACTGAGAGTTTTGAGTTTGTAATTGATTGTGGACTTTTAGAACTTGTATTCTAAATGATAAAATTGTATAGGGTCAATACAGACCCAATGAAAAAGGTTTGGGGTTTTGAAACGCACTAAGACAAAGGTTATCCCCTTTAGTATGCTCTCGGCCCTGGTAATGGCCTAAAAACCCTGATTCTAGGGTTTAATATATAAAACGAGATTTGAATGTCCAAAAATTCAAAAAACTTGTAATCTTACATTATTTGATGTCTTCTCACTAATGGGTGTGGTCTTAGGATTGTTACGTACAGAAAAGTACGTAAATGAGGTTGTGATCTAGTGTTAAGCTTAGAGAAGGGTTAAGGGAGAAGGGGTGATATAAAAATAGGAGGATTTGTCCAAAGCAAGGGGTTAATAAATGATTGATTCATCTGAAAGAGAAAAATGGATATATGGAAAGGTTAATAGATTATATATAAAGTTCATACATGTTTCATACTAAGGAGGTTTGCACAAATGTAGGGTTAATTGGTGAGAGGCCTAAATAAGGATGTACAGTTTTCCTTGAAAGTTGTGTCAAAGGGTTAATGTGGGAGTTGTATGGGCCAAATGGGTCCTTAAATATGTAATTATTTTTTGGTGAAGATCTCTCAAATTCTCCCAATAAGGATTTTTACCCAAAAACAAGGCTAATAGAAGGTAAAGCTAGAAAGGTGTATGTAAGGGGTAAGTAGATAGATAGTTTGAGTTAGTGACATGACCAAGGATGTAGAGAGAGAGTGATAAGAAGATAGAAGGATTGATTTGGCTAATATTATCATTTTTATTTGATTATCGAAAGGACTATGGGAATGAGTTATGAATGGATGAAAAACCTTGAAAAGAAGGGATATAGGTAGAGTTCAGTATAGCAGTTGATATAGATCTACATCAATGGATATAGATAGAACCTCTCCCCCAACTAGATATAGTAGGTCTTTGGGCCCCCTAAGTAGGTGGTGGTAACAAACTATTCAACCCCATTTATCTGTATGGGGTTGAGGTCCCCTATTTGTATATGGTCGCAAGGCCTATGCCATATACATATAGGCTATAGTTTATAGTCGACGCTCTCCCAACAAACCAATGGGATCTAATGGACACTCTCCCAACAAACCAATGGAATTGACTAGGTACAATGGGATCAAGAGGCTATGCCATCTAAATTTATAACTCCATAGATAAATATGAAATTATTGTGCTTGAATGGAATCAAGATGGGAATTGAATTTCTAGCTATGACCATTTTGGATATCGATCATAGAGATTGAACCATTATATGTGATTAGGATAACAAGGAATCAAGTGCCTGGCTATGAGGCTGTTATTTAAAATAAATTAGTGGTGTGCATATTGATGAAGACATGTTATGCTCAATTGGGAAATTGATAGAAATATATTATACCAAACAACTTTTATCAAATGAATTCTATATATATATGTACATCCAATCCTACTGATTGGGATTAACCCACTATGGAAACTACATATAATGGGATATAAAGCAAATGTTCAACTCACTATTTTGTTTATTTAAAACATAGTTGAGAGGAGGATGAGTTTCTAACAAGTTATGTCAATCCATGTTAATACATCAAACAATAAAAAGTCCAACAAAATTATATTAGGTATTTTATAATTTCTTACACAAAATCTACCAAGGATGTAATTAAGGTGTATGAATGTACATCTAGAGTATATAAGATTCACTTGAAATTTTACCTCTGTAAATGTATATGGTGTCATACTGACATGGATAGATGTAGTAGCCTAGGTGACTACCTAGTTGTGATGTCGAAGGCAACGTATCCTCTTGGAAAACAAAAAAATACATATATATTATTTAATTTAAATGTGCAAATTAGTTTTTACCTTTTTAATTTTCAAATATAACTTAAAATTTTAACATTAAATTTATATAAAAGATACCTGCATGTGTGTAGAGGCTCCCAATGTATCTGAACCAAATGTGTGTGCCAACAACTCATCAATCAAGACCACATCCTCCAAGCCTCCTAAAGCAACACCATCATCATTTGAAGGTCTAATACATATAGCACCACAACATTTGCATGGGTGGGGTCGGGTATGACCTCTAGCTAGAGTATCTTGAGCATATGTCTTTGAAAGTCTACTCATATGATGAATGAGTGTATCAGTAAGCACACTAAATGCATGCAAAGTGTCTATCTCCACAACCTCCGTCACCATAGAGGGAATCTTTTAATTAAATGGCTTTTGGGTAGGGATCCTTGTAGGCTGATTAGGTGCAATCATGCACCTGATCAATCCTGTGTGGATCCTTTCCCTCGGCCCTAAAACTCACCATAGTCAAAGTAGTTTGGAATTTGCTTGAGGACAAACTCACAATAGAGTTTCCTCAAAAATTACAAATGGGCCTCATGGTTATTACAAGGGAGATATTCAAACACCATCCACCATCACTCTCAAAAATTGGCCTTAATCAAATCGTGTTGGCATCGATGAATTGGGAAACGTTTGGTCGTTATGGAAAATGGGGCATTGGTGGTCAGGTCGATAAATAAGACACAAATTTGATCTTTTGTTATATTTTTGTTCTTTACCTCAAATACTGATAATTTGTCAGCATATTAAGCCCTACAACTATCCCTATATGACCTTCATCTATAAATTTGACTCATCATCGAGTCAACTTGACCTAATACTAACTCTAGGTAATGGGCCAAATAAGTGCGGTGAGTATTTGTAGAAGTGGGCTCCCTGATTCTCTTAATTATTTGCTCAATTTCAATTTCGCTCACCACTATGTGAGCAACTATATCCTCCTAGTTTCTTGGGGGATCTAGGGGAACTATAGGATGGTTAAAATTGGGGTTAAGAGGGTTGGGTGGAAGGTTAGACAGAGGATTAAGTGGAGGGTTAGGCGGAGCATGTCGACCTATTTGAGAAAAATAAAAAAACAAACTTGCAATTCACATTCATAAAAAATTTAAAAAATTTGATTTAATCTACAAAAAATTTACATCATCTTCATGGTAGCATCATCGATCTAGCGAATGGAGGGCAAAACATAATTCTTGTAGGGTAAAATGAGAGCTTGAGGGAAAAAACATGAATGGGAATCAGTAAAACATGAATGGATAAAATGTAGAAGACAAGGGTTTTTTTTATTAGTTTCAATAACACGTACACGTTATTATATGGGAATGCATACGCATTCTTATAACACGTATACATTTCTATAATTTTAAATAACACATTCGTGTTATTGTTATAATGTGTATACATTATGGATCAAGAATCCTGAACCATAACACATACGTGTTATAACAATAATGCATACATGTTATGTTATAACACATACATGTTACGGGTTATGTCCATAGAATTGTCCCCCAACTCCGTGCACATACCCTTACATGGTGACTCTAATTTTGCACTTTATATTGCTTATGATGTCATTATATTCTCTTATGGACTTCTTTTTCATGATTACATTCATTTCTTTTTGAATTCATTTTATTATGATTACCTTGTTATTTTTCATAATTGTTTATTATATTATCTTTATAAACATGGATAATGTTATGGTGACTTGGTTATACAAACCTTGCTCCCTTTAGTCATTCCTTCTTTATCATATGATCAGTTAGTAAATAATTCATCTCATTGTAATCTATTTTTACCGGTCCACTTTGGATCTCCTTTTATTCCCCTTTCTTCCCTTTTGCAAACTAAGCATATACATGGTTGAGACTTAAGATAACATGTCGGTTCATAGTTAAGCCTAAGTGTTCTAGTATGTTTTGTCTTTAGATATTTACCTTCCTTTAGCCAAACCCTAAAGCTCATTTGTGTGTATCACTCTACCTCTCATAATTATTCATTCCAAGTCTGTATGGAGGAGGAATCTTAAAAAGCCATAAAAATATTCAAAAGGCAAATCATTTAATTAAAGGCAATGATCCAAAAGGCAACAGTCAAATCACACTAAAAGATGTGATTCTAAGCACATATCCATCTTCTAATCAAAGCTCAAAATCCATAGTTGGCCTCATAATAGAGTCAAGGTCTATTAGAGTGTGGTAGGCTAGTAGATTAGAAATAGAGAAAAAAAAATATTTTAGTGCTACCTACTTTCTCACGAAAGTACCCAATATTCATGGTAGACCGATGACTCTATAAGGGATCCTAAAGAATAAGGAACATGTTGTGGGAAGGTATTCCATTTTACTTTTATTATACAAAACTACCTACATGAGTTAATCTTAGTACCATGCTTATTTGATTACACACCTTTGTGTCTATAGCGAACGAGTGTCCCCTGCATATTGATGGTCACTAGCCACTTAGTGTCTTCTCATGTCCTTAGCATGCCTCATGTCTCCTAAGATCTTATCATAATATGCCTACATTATTTTTTTTACATTCCTTTTTTCACTTCCTATAATCCTCATATTTCCCTTTGAGAAATACTGTTTTGTTTAATAATCACTCCTCTAGGGATTCCATTTGTGAGTGGCATTGTAAGACTATGAATAGGACCTGACCTTCCTCACAAATTACTAAATTTTTAGCATACCATTCTAAACATCCATTTTTACCATATTTTCACATTATTTCCACCTCATTGGTGTTCCCTTTATGAGTTACAGTATAAGACCCCAGATAGGACCTGGTCTTCCTTAAAAAAAATCAATATCCAAGTCACAACAAAATTACATGTGTCAAATATGAGATAAGATGTGATTGATTATAAATTACACATCATTGACATGCTTCCCATCTAGATTTAGTATGTTTTATGCTTACTTCATTAATCATTCATTCTTATCTTCTTATTTTATGATTACATATAATAATTCAACCATTTTCTTAAGTTTTTCATAATTCCCAACTTGAATTAGTGTGATAAATTTAAAACCATTTTTGTCAATTTTATTTCTCTTTTATACTTCCCAATGTGATTTAATACGATTGATTGACTTAATTGATTTGTTTTTATACCATTGTTCTTTCACCTACTTTCCATTTTATTACATTATTTTCATACTTTTCAATGTGATTTAGTGTGATTTTACTTATTTTAATTTGGTACCAAAAGATCTTTCATGGTTTTAAAAATAACTTTTTGCCCTCTTGTTTACCATTCTTTTAGTTTCTTATACTTAGTCATTCATTTCTATTACACAATACCCAACATGAAATAGTGTGTAGTACATTTATTTTTGATTGATTATATTTTACCAAGTCTTTTTTGTCTATTTATTTTTAACCATGCATGTGTCTTACATAATGATAGAAAATAAAACACAACACATATATTTCTTATAGCATATACAACAAAATCTAAATACATGTGCTAGAATGAAATATATCTATCCATCCACAACCACAACCAAAATACAAACACATAAGATCAGCATCCAACTGTCAACGTAGAATATATATATATATATATATATATATATATATATATATCATGTTTTTTTTTTACAAAGTACAAAAATACATCGCTCTAGCTTTAAGGTGGGCCTCTATCATGTTTATCTCATGGCCTAGACACATTGCCCATAAATGCCTCAGACATTCCCCTCTAAATAGTATGTTGTAAAGAGGATGGTCGATATTTCAAGATTATCACCTATCCCTATAGGTTGGCCATCTAGGCCTGTACCTATCTTAGCTACAACATGGTAGCCAAATGTGCAGTCTTTCTTGAACCAAGGCATGTCACGCCTATGCCTCTCTCACTCCCACCCTCACTAGTGGTTGTAGCTCATCTCCTCATGCCTGTAATCACCTCGTAACCTCTCTTGAAAGTCTAAACTAGTTCGCTTGAGCTAGGATAGATGGTACCATAGGATCATCCAATGTGGTAAGGTTGTATGGCATCATTATCTCATCTAGGATATCATGGAGTGCTCCCCTCACCAGGGATCCCCATCTAGTCTCCTCTATAGGATATGTAAAATTTAAACTAGATATATGTTAAATCATAGATATATATCCAAATCTATCTATCTATAATATATCAATCAAATATTATACAACTAGTATTCTACTTTCATAACTTAAGGAACATTCAACCACTTATTACCTATCTGGATGTCACCTATCACCATCTCCTTGTCTGTTTGATTGTCGAGCATGGTCTCTCTATTGGCTCATCCTCTGAGTACCTTGTTCATGGGACACCTCCCAACCAATGCAAACCCTAGGGTCACCACCCATGCCAATCTCAAACCTTACCTCAGTGGTGCCTCTATAGACTAGCTTTGCGATGGGTTAATTGATGGGTCATCTTGGATGGCCACCCTCTGTGCTCTCTAATCACTAGAATCTTCATCGATGGTGCGACTGATATGTTCATCGGTCCTCCCATTATGGTGTCGAATGTGGTACCTAAAACACTCCTACATCAACATCCATCTTTTTTCTAGCTTTTGGCCATCGTCGTTGACCTATCCATAGTCTCTCACACTATTGTCTGATCTCTAGTCTTGCAACTAGTGGTCCCTCTCCTCCTCTCCCCCTTAACTCTTTTGCATGTTTAGCCCAAAATGTGGGCACCACTATTGGAGCCACCAAGTGAGGGAATCTAAACCTTGGTAAACATGCCACAAGATGCAACTCTATCCACCATGGGTAGTGGTCCGTGATCTACACTCATGCCAACATTGGTGCCATCATCCTCCAACTTAGCCAAACTATCATGATGTGTGTATACAACTACCATACAATATCTGCTTGCATGATCATTTGTAGCACTAGCACGTGGGGTACAACTCATGCCACCTGATCTTGCCTCCATCTCAGCACCCGATGCTTTAGATAATTTTAGCTTATATTCCAAAAAAGGAAGAAGAAGAAGAAAAACTAGATACAGGTATGGTTGAAAAACATGTTTGGTTATACACATGTTGAATCAGATGATTAGAGAGAGCTCCTATTTATCTTTGCAGGAATGACCTACAAATAAGACAACATTAAATCAAATGTTTGGTTAAAAAGATCATTAGGTGGATTGCCTAACACTATCTAGACCCTAGAAGTAAGAGCTTCTTCAGAGGTTGTCAATCCACACATTTTAAACAATTAAGTTTAGGAAATAGAAAATAAAGTATTTACATAAATCACATAAGATATTGAAATAAAGTACAAGGAATGCTTCATAAAAAAATTGACTAATTGTAAAAATAAGCAGCTCAATACTAATGTTAAATAGGTTGGGGCTCTGTGAACAAGATGAGGAAAAGAAATTTGGATTTGGTTAAGGGTAGGTGGGTGAAAATCGCTTTTTTTTATTTTGTGCCACAGTGACCGTTGATGGTTAGGGTGACTGTCGATGGTTAGGGTATCTGTCAGTGGTTGAGATAACCATCACCAGTATGATAGACCATCGGTAGTTAGGATGATCATTGACGGTTATTATGTGTTGGGTTTGGATGATAAAAAGGTCAGATTAATGGGGTCATAGAAGGCAATTTTGGGAGATTGGTTTATGTTGGGATAATTATGAAATCGAAACAAAGTAATTGACAGATTGAAAACAAATACTTAGCTTATCAAAGGTTGATATGGTGAATGTTTGATGTGGTTGGCTTGTTATGGATTCTGATGTGATTTTGATAGAGTAACGGTATTTGCCTATCAGTCGAAAGGTGATGGCAAGTTGTCTCTCTATCATGATGACTCGATTGCTAGATTGCTAAAAGAATACTTGTGAAGAAACTCTAGATATGAAAGCTCTTGATAGTTCCAGAATCCCTTTTCACCTCCTACTCCTCTGTGATTATAGGCAATGAAAGAGAGGTGTAATAAGACATTAACATGGAGTCCAACTTGTTTTCTAATTTTAACTCTCTTATGCATGGACTCTCACACAAATTAAACAATCTAATTATAGAAAAATAAGTTAGAGTTAAAGTTGATGTTTAGTGTTTTAGATGGTGGAACCTGACCATCAGTGGTTAGGGTAACCATCAATGGTTAGGGTGATTGTCGATAGTTGAGGGTCAAAGGTAAGTTGGGTTAAAAAGGTGGGTTTGGCTAGTAGGTCAAGCTGACTAGTGTTAGGTGGGTTTATTGGTCGAATGGTCAAGGGTTGGTCCCAAGGGGGTCTTAAGGTGGTCAAGGGGAATTGCAAAATTTATAACCATCATGTGTGAATTTTTGGTGTCTACATTTTCCCCCTTTTTGTTATGTAATTTATATCAACAAGCTAAAAAAAAATGATTTGTTGGTCGAAGGTTCGATTGCCCCGAGTATGGAAGGAGGTGTTCTCCCTCAAACTGGGAGTCGATGAGGTGAAATAGAAATGAGTGTGGATTTGATGAGTGGTGAAGGTGATGAGAAAAGGTGGGTGATAATTTGGGCACTGAAGTGCAAACATGTGCATAAAGTGTGACAAAAGTGTGATAGCTAAGATCATGTATTCATTAGGTTGCTATAGTTGGTGAAAATAAGGGTCGATGCTAGAATGACAAGTGACAAGTGGATCGCATGACCACATTTAGGCATGATGGTTGAGAATACTCATAAACATAAGTCTCCTAGGCAAGGTCAATGTTTTCATGGATATCCAAGGCAGGAAGTGCTCTCAGGAAAACGTAAACTAGTTAGGTGAAGTCATGGGTATCCAAGGTAGGAAGTGCTCTCAAAAAGACACAAGTTATTTAGGTATGCATAAGGTAGCATAAGTTCAAAAATTATTCAACATGAAAATTGTTGTCATTATGTTTAAAAGGACTAGGTAAGGGTCATAAAAAAATATACACTACTTGGGCTGAAATGGACCAATGGCAAGGTGATGAGGTGGTTGGTATGATAGGCAGAGAAAGTAGTCTAAATGGGTGGGCACTGAGTGTGGGTGTCAAAATTTTAAAAGGTTAGTTGAATAAATTTTAGGACCCTAACTGTCAATATTCAAGGGCCTTAAGGTCAACCATCGATAGTTGCCCTATGGTTAGGGGTAAAACCCTAAAAGCATGGAGACAAAATCACTGAGTGAGTCATTTTCACTCATTTTGCTTTTATGACTTCAATGATTTACTTCATTGGAATTTTGTGTAAGAGTGTTGATGAGGAATTTGTTGAGTGGATGACTAGGTAAAGTTGATTGTTGAGTTTCCTGATCTATGTAGGGTAGACTAATGAGAATGTAGGGTGGACATGGACAAGGATAGACAATAGGTTGGGTAATGGGTTCTTGGATTCCTCCTTGAAGATGGTTGAGGAACAAGGTAGGGGTTGTTCAAATTGGTAGATTTGTTCAATTTGACATTTGTAATTGAATTTGGTTGATTTGTTATTGGTTTTTTGGGTGGGTTTGGGTTTGACCTAGGTATAGGGTTCACTTGGTGTTTCAATAAAATTTATGATTGAATTTGAAATTGGCTAGGGTGGGGTGGTTAGGGTAAAGTGGGGTTAGGATTAGGTAGTAATTGGTAGGTAAATTATGTTGCCTGGGCAAATCTTTGGGTAGGCTAGGTTTGGGAGGTTTCCATTAGTGGTCACACATAGTGACCATCGGCAGTCATCCTGACTATTGACGGTTGATAACCATCGATAGAATGGATGCATGATTGTTGATGATCATAATGATCGTCAGTGGTCAACCAAGTGGTAAAATGTTTTGATAAAAAGTCAAGTTAATTTGTTTAATATTTTTGAATGCTTTAATGTTATAAAGTTTGTTTAATTGGGTGTCAAGGTTAAAACCTTAATCAATAGTTTTAAGTTTATAGCGATGGATGAGGTCAGGGGTAGAGTTGTAAGATAAGGGCTAATGGTCAAATAGGAAATGATGAGGGTGTATGGTAATAGATCATGGTTTTAAGGGTTAAGGGTGGATAAGATATGCTAAGAGGCTAAGTTTATAGGCAAAATAGTATAGGGAACTAAGTTATTTGTTATCTAACATTTACAAGCATGGGAATAGATTCAAATGCAAGATCAGTTGCCTCACATTTTTTATTGAGATCCATCAAGGGATGACCATAATAGACCGGGCTCACATGGAGCAGGTGGGCCTTGGAGCAATGTTGCACTATCAACATGTGTTGCAGGGTATGGTGATGATCATGACCCTCATCGAGAGATGGGATCCAACCATAAACACCTTCCTTCTACCCATTGGTGAGATGATGATCTTGTCAGAGGATGTGCATAAGATCACTTGATTACCCATACAGGGTGATCTGATATATCAAATCAAGTAGGAGAGAGATGAGTTCTTAGAATTATTATATGGAGATGACCATGATCTTTTCAGATGGCATGGTGGAGGATTTAGCTACATTCCACTATATCAAAGGGTGAGGAATGAGAGGAGACCACTCATGATGATGATGATTGTGGTATCATGTTTTTTTGTTCCTAATTTGAGTAGCAAGAGGCTTTCCTATATATTATTAGAGGTATTAGCTGAGATGCTGCTAGGCCACACAGTGTTTGGTTGGGTACATGTACTTTTAGTGCACATATACTTGGATCTGTGGGATTTAATAGCTCATAAGATATATGGCATCAGCATTGGGTTCATGTTACACTATTAGGCATATAAGCACATCCGAGTTTTTCAACTAATGGGGTTGTTATGAGAGGGTTATGCCAAGATGGAGTTCATAGTTGGCTTCATATGGTGGAGAGATGATTTTTCCCTATCTAGACTAGGAGGAGGGGTACATGACATTAATTAGTTTAGGGGTGCCTTGGATGCCTTGGTCATAGGTGATTTTCTCTGAAGGCCATACGTCAGGGTTCTAGAGTGGGTTGGATATAGGAGACACACATTTTCCTTATAGAGTTATAGGTGGATCCTCGACAAGAGGGATGGGGAGGTAGAACTCATCCCATTTAATAGGGTGTAGAGGTGGTTTGGCTTGATGTAGGGTATCCTGAGCCCATTTCCTAGATATAGGTAGGAGGATGTAGATATCCTACTACCTGAGCCACATCCAGTCTAGACATTACTTGATCAAGAAGAATTATCAGTGTGGCTAGAGATAGATGATATAGATTTTATGGATGGTTACCCTGCATAGTATCAAGATTTTTATGTGACAACATATTTTGGTGGTGATGATAGTGATAGATAGTTGATGGATGTTGACCTAGTTGGAAGAGGTGGCCAAAAGGCATAGGTATAGGGGGTTTCCCTAGGGATATAGGCAGGAGTGGTGCTAGCCATAGCACAGACTTAGATGATAGCTTTATAGGGTCAACTAGCTATAGCACAAGGATAGATATCTAATGTTATAGGTGAGAGGGACTAGGCTAGAGATACACTAACCTTGGTTACCCAAGAGAGAGACTCTTTGAGTTAGGTTAGAGGCAGAGCCACATCACCTATAGGACCACTGAGAATTATACCCATGACATGGTATCTAGCCATAATGGAGGAGTTATGTTATTATGAGACCATAGCCCTAAGACATTGTCCTGATGAGCCCTAGTGGGGTGAGTATAGAGTTATTTTTTTAGGTGGTTCTAGCATGGAGACACCAGGTTAGTGGGTTGCTTTTGTTGGTGGACAGGCAGGTACCTCAAGAAGATAGGGACTAAAAGGTAGTGGTACCCTAGGATACAGTGGTGCCCTTAGGGCAGAGTCACATGATATATTTATAGGACACTATATTTTGTTGTATATCATTTTTATACTAGCCTGCGAGCCGATGCGGTGAGATGTACATTTTGAGAGAGAGAGATGTATATTATTGTATACATTATGATATTATTGATGATAGACTCATGATTTATACAGATGCTCCTTGTATATTGCTCATGGTGCATGGTTTACTTTGATGTTGATAATGTGACGTTCATATTGATCATTGATGATGTTATATTGAGTATGGTTGTGATCTAGATATAGGTAGGCTTATGATGACATTGATATGGATTTATCTTATCTAGGTATGTGATGAGATGTCTTTTGTTTATGTTCATGATGATGCTTATGATATTTATGTTTATGATGATGTTTGTTCATGCTAAAACTTGATGAGTTTATGCTTCCTTATTTAGATTTAGACATGTGGTGAAAATGGTTCATTGTTTTATTCTTCATGGATGATATGATGTTGATTATGATGATGAAAGTGATGATTATTGTTTATGCTAATGATGTTTGCTTTTGTTCATGATATATGCTGATATGATGTGATATGGTTATGGTCATGGTCATTATGCTTAAGGTAAAACACATAAAGGAAGTTAAATAACAACACTAGATGTGAGAAGGAGGAGATAATTAAGAAACAAACATTTAAGTGAATATATCAACTAGTTATGAGAGGATAAGAAGAGGGCATGATGCTTCTTCTTTAGCAAGGAATAAAATAAAAACCAAAGTTGGATTGGCTTAAGGGACATAAGCCCTTCAAATGCTTCACATTAGCATTCGTTAGTTGGTTAAGAAGTTGTCATGATCATATAATGTCAAGTGATCTCAAAGATCCCTTGCTCATAGTGTGAAAAGGGGAGATGAAAATGCAACCTTCTTAGAAGACTAGCTTACCTCTTTTGTAGGTCATCAAAGAGTTAGTATAAACAAGTCCATGTAATGTAAGGTCTATATTGATCGATGCGGGAAGTCTACTTATGGAAGTTGATTGTGGCTTCCAAATTATATTTCTTGTGAGAGTCGATCACATCTTTCAAGATTGGTTTGTTTTTATTTTGATTTTGATAATGGGTCTTTTGTTTTGGTGTTGTTTAGGGGAAGTTGATCGATGCAGGAAGCTTCCAAGAAATTGCTATGTTTTTTATAAATGCTTTACTCAGCCATCCTTTAAGGGAGTGGTCTAAGTTTGTGTGCTTTATTTATTGCTTTTGATAGTTGTTCTTCGAGGGAGCAGTCTACCTTAATTTAAACAATTTTAATATGTTTCTAACAATTGTCCTACAAGGGAGTAGTCTGCAAATGCTAGGAATGACCCATGATTGTTTTTGGTTATGACATTGTCTTTTCTCCTTTCATTTTGCTTGACATAGACTTGTATATATAGGTGTAAAGGTTGACCTTTATGAAGGCAAAACTAAAATCACAAGAAGGTTGATTAAATGTAAAGAGGTTTAGGTGACAACAATCATGGGAATCCATCTTGTAAAAGTGGTGGAAAGTACCATGAGAATCATGCCATGTGTAGATCCATGGTACCCATTATTCAAGATTAGGCCATGATTGTGATAGATAATCACATGATTCAATTTTAATCATTTTCCCTTAAAATAGGGAGATGAATGTGGTTTTGAAATCAAGGGATGAGCTTAAGTTAGACAAGTTGTGAGTTTGATCCTTTTTAACAAAAGAAAGGATGCAGATGTGAAGCATTGAAGGGGTTAATTTTTGGGTTTCCCTCAAGAGAGGATAATTGGTAAGCTCATAATCTATACTTTTTGGTTATGATATAAGGTCCAAGCCAATTGAAAGCAAACTTGCCATGCTTGTTTTTCTCCATATTGGTGACATGTTGATTTTCTTTTAGGACAAGGTCTCTGATGTTGAATTCTAATACTCTAAGGTGTGTGTTATAAGCTCATTTAATGTGCTCTTGATAGACATGAAGATGGGTAAGGGTAGCTAATCAATGCTCATCAAGTAGCTCAAGCTAGGCTAAATGGTGTTGACGATAATCATCTTTAGAAATGAGATCTTGCAAAGATATATAAAGAGATGGAATTTGGACATTGAGTGGTAAGACAGCCTCAAATCCAAACACAAGAGAGAATGGGGTAGCACCCATAGGGGTTTTAATGCTAATACGATATGCGCATAAGGTGAAAAGGATGTGTGAATGTCAATCCTAACCAGATGCATTGACCATTTAAGTGAACATGTTGTTAAGATTTTTGTTAGAGGCTTCTCCTTATCCATTAGCTTGAGGGCAATAAGGTGATGAGAAACCGAGCTTGATACCAAATGTTTCACAAAGACATTGGGTTTGTTTATTTTTAAAATATTTTCCATTTTCAATGATTATTTTGTGAGGAACACCAAAATGATAGATGAAGTGATGATTGATGAAGTCAACAATATTTTTTGATTTGATTGAGACTAGAGGAATAGCCTCTACCCATTTGGTAAAATGTTTGATTGCAATGATGATATAATGGTGTTGCTATGAAGAATGAGGGTTAATTTCACCAATAAGGTCCAGACCCCATTGTGAGAAGGGACAGAAATCCATGGATACGAGAAGACTATGGATAGGTGCATGATGTAAATTGGCATGTTATTGACATTTAACACACTTTTTCACATAATCACAATAGTTTTGGTTAAGGATAGGCCAATAATATCCAAGGTGAAATATGTGTTTAGCTACAATGAGGGCACTAAAATATCACCATATATCCCTTCATGTGTTTCCTTAATAGCATGAGAGGCTTTGTGACTATGTAGGCAAAAGAAGAGGAGACTATCAAAGCCACATTTATAAAGAATTCCCCCCATAATGGTATAATGAGAGGTAATCTAGATAAACATTCTTAGAAAGACTAGAAGGAATGATGGAAATATTAAGATAGTCGAAGGTCTGTTGATACCAAAGATCAGGTTGGACTCCTCCACATTGAAGATGGTGGGAGAGTCAAGTTTGACATATTAGGGATAAGTAAGTCTGTGGATAATGATAGATAACATAGAATTAGAGGGTGAAAATGGGATATGAGAGGCAAGGGAAGGGATAGTGTCGACAAAATTATTCATATATCATGGGGTGGATTGGATATGGTAGTGTTTAAATGATGTTAAGAGTTTGTCAACTAGTTGTTTGTACTATTGCAAACCATCATTATTACACTAATAAGATACATTGATTTGATTGATCACTAGTTGAGAGTCACCAAAGATGTTGATCATTTTAGCTCCCAAGGATAATGCAATTTTAAGGCCTATGACTAGGGTTTTGTATTTAGCCATATTGTTGGTACATTCAAAATATAGCTTAAAATATAAAGGAAGAGGTTCGTCATGAAGGGGAATAAGGATAATGTTGGCTCCCCCACCATGTTGATATTTTGATCCATCAAAGAACATGGTCATTTGATAGGTGATGTCTCCCTGAGAGAGGGTCGTGATGGACTCATCAGGAAACTCAAGAGGAGGGGGTTCTTTGTCTACTAATGGTTCTTTGGCCAAATGGTTGGTAATGACTTTCCCTTTAATTGACTTCCATTGAAGAAACTCAAGGTCAAACTCAACTAAAATCATGAGCTACTTGGCCATATGTTGGTTTTGGTATGTCTTGACATGCATATACTTGAGTGAGTTGGTATTGGTTATGACATAAGTTTTGTGGTGAAGAAGGTAGTGACAAAGTTTGGTGGTCATGAAGACCAAGGCTAGGAAAAGTTTTTCAGTATGGGTGTATCGAGTCTCATACTCTACAGACATGTGGCTAATGTAGTAGATGGTTTTCGATTTGTGTCATTCATCCTGATGAGCAAGCATTGCCCTAGGGAGTGGTCGGTAATAGAGATATAAAGGTAGAAAGGTTGGTTGCTATGTACCTAGGGATATGATATATTATTGTATATGGGATTGATGGAGATGCTGACATGTGGCACACATCCCCTTAGTTATATGGGTACAATATATTAGGATAATAACGTAACTTGTGGAAGTATTACATTGGGTAATGGTCAGCTTGCACTGGGATTAGGAGGTTACCCATCCATGGGTTAGATAGATGTATATATATAGGAGATGATTATCATGGTAAAGATAGCAGGTAAGCATTGAGTCTTCTATTATAAGAGGATATTAGAGGTTATCCCCTAGAAGAGACATTATGGAGTTATTCCTTCCTAAAGGAGTATTATACGGTGTTTCCCTACCTTAAGGGTATTTCTAAATATATTGAATATCAAGATCTTATCAAGTGGTATCGGAGCTTTGATTTGGGCAATTTGTGTGGAGCGAAACCCTAGTTTTTTAAATTGGCAATAACTTTTGATTGGTTATAAATTTTTCCACAATTTTTCTAATAGTTATAGATAATATTTAAACTAAGTCACAATAAAAAAAATGAGGTTTTTTTATTATTTTTGAGAGAGTTATTGTTATTTTAGGGTTTATACTAATTTCGCTATATATTCTAAAATATAAGTAATTTTTATTCAATTTTTGTAATGGAGCTATATGAAGACATAAGAGAAGCACAATGAAAATTTCAGAATTTTTTGATTTGTTTTGAGTGAATTGTTGTGAATTTATGGTTTTTAATATATTCAATCTACAAATCAAAATTTGTGACATTGTTTCACAAAATTTTGACTGAGGTTACAATATCATAAGAGGAAGCTACAATAAAAAGTTGGGACTTTTTGGATTATTTTTTTATGAGTTATTGATATTTTAGGGTTTCATGAACCCTAATTTTTTTGTGGATCATGGAGTTGAAAAAAAATTTAGGGGAAGATGATGTTGATGCTAGAGAATGGTGGCTCCTTTTGGAGAATCATTTTAAAAAAAACTTTTGGGCAAAGATGATTACTTCCTTTTTTGTATGGGCCTGCACTACATTGGTTTGATCAATTGAGATGTATAGAAAGGTTTTCTTCATGGAAAGAAATGGAACAGATCTTTTTAGATCATTGGGCTATAAAACAAGAAGTAGAAAAAGAAGAATCAGTAGAAGAAGCAGAAATAAAAGAATAAGAAATAGAAGAATCAGTAGAAGTAGAAGAAGAAGACAAGGAATTAAAAGAAGCAATAGAAGAAGAAGCAGATGATGAAGAAGAAGAAGAAGAATTGGATGATAAGGGTTCAAATAATTTGGCTCCAAATAAATCTGAGTCAATTTTTCAATTTCATGGATGCATTCAAAAGAAAAGGTTTGTTGTGTCCATAAACCCTACCAGTAAGTATAAATTCATCAACATGAATGTGTCTAAGCATCTACATGTTCAAGCAAAGAATATCAAAGAGGTTCAAGTAGCTGGTAAAAATATTTCAATGTTTGAAGATCTAAAGCTCATTATGTAAAAATATGTTTTGCATTCATATTTTTATGCTTTGGATATGGATGATGTGGATATAGTTCTTGGATATCCATGGTTGGAGACTTTGGGAACAATGAATATTAATGTTCATAAAAAGTTCATAAAGTTTTGGTATAGGAAAAAGAAGATAACTTTACAATATATCATAGTGAAAAAGGCACCACTAACAATCCAGGTAGATTAAAACTTTTTTTGAATGCTCCCAGCGCACGCGCACGCCCCTACTCCCTGCGCGCGCATGGAGACTTTGAATGCCGTGGGTGCTCAGGTGAAGGCGCGTTCCTCCTGCTTGGTCCAGGCGGCTGTAGATCTGGCAGCTGGTGTGGATGATCCTTTAACAGCGAACGGGGACAAGATTCTGGTTATGGATGGGGGTTTTTCTCCTTTGAAGGATTATGCTAATGGTTCCCCTGTTATTGGGTCTTTCCCTGGGTCTAAGGGAAGATCTTATGTGGACGTGGCTGCATTTGAAGCCAAAATTCATGAAGTGAAATGCCATCCTTCTGTTGGGAGACTTAGCGAATCACCTGTAAGTGTTTTAAAACCTGTCAGGGTTAACCTAGATCCTAATACTGTTAAGGAAATATTTGATTAGGCAGAGTTTTTTTCAAAGTCAGCGGCTATTTGTAGATTTTGTGGCTTCTGGCCTTCTCATGCCGATTTACATGGCTAGATATCCCAGACATGGCTGCCACTGATTGATGGAAATTTTGAAATTTATCCTTGTGGTAAAGGTTTTTTTTATAGCTTTATTTCACATTGCTGAGGACAAGAAGACCATTCTTTCCAACAAAAATTTCTCTTGGCAGGGTAAATACCCTCTCTTCGCCAAATGGTGGCATATGGACTTCAATCCTGTAATGGAAACTTTCAACAAGATCCCTGTCTGGGTTCGGCTCCCTAATTTTCCATTGCATCTATGGCATGATTCGGTGTTTAAAACCATCAAAAATGCCATAGGGGAATTTTTATTTGTGGATGCAGAAACCAAGAGGTATTTTAGATCGACCTGTGCTCGCCTCATGGTTGAGGTGGATGTTTCTAAGGGCCTTCCTGAGGTGATTTGTATGGATTCCCCTAGGGAATCTTAGACGCAAATGTTAGATTTTGAAGGGTTACCTTTTTGATGTAGAAAGCATCATCTGACGGGGCATGTTGCAGCCCGGTGCACCACAAGGAAATCCAAACCCAGAAGATCTCCTTCTTGGTGGGTAGAAACTGATCATGATCACTATATTGCTGAACAAAAAGAGGAAGCCTCGACTGATTCTGAGAATGAGAAGGAAAAGAATATCTTATCTGTTTCGACGGATCAGGAGTCTCAGCTGGAGACGGTTCCTGTTGAAGGTTCAGAGGAGATTGGATTATGTAATCTATCTGAACCGATTTTTGAGGAGGTGGTGGTTCCACCACCTGTTTTGATGGTTTCTCCTAGGAGTCAGTCAGTGGCTGGTACTCCTATGGCTTTGGCTGAGGATTTGTCGCCCACTGGGCTTCATGATTCTTGGACTTCTTTGGAATGGGCTGCTGAGGCAGCCAAGGTAGAGGATGGTTGGACTACTGTTAAGAGGAAAAAATATAAGATTCTGGTCCCTCCTCTTGATATGAAGCTTCGGTCTTGTAATAAAAAAAAATAATAACTAATTGTTATTGTTTGTCTAGCTCGTGTAGGCTGTTTTCTGATTACTGGTTTTTCTGGTTCAGCTTTTGTATGTTCCAGGCTAATTTGTTTCCTGGATGTGCTTAAGGTTTTTATCTTTGTGATGTATAGGGTTTCGGGGCCCCTTCAAAACCTATTTTTACCTTTAATCTAAAACAATCCAGGTAGATCATGAGGATGAGATTGAAACAGGTGATGAAGATCATGATGAAGATTCAAATGATATAGATAAAGACACACTAAAAATGAACACTTCATCTACTCAAGAGACAAAGAAGGAAAAGGTGGAAGAGGTAGAAGTAAAGGTGGATAAGGTCATAATATTGGAAAAAGTTAAGGTATATAGACACCCACATCATCATGAGAGGAAACAATCATGGAACCAGGTGAGGAAGTGTCATAAAAACAATCACTTTGTATATACAGGAAATAAAATTTCCAATCATTATGGATATGCATGGAATCCAAAGAAAAAATACTATGGCACATGGAATGAATGTGGAAATCACTATGACTATGCATGGAAGAATAACTACTATGCTCATGGGTGGAATCAAAGAAGCACGATAGAATGTGGTACATGGAATAAAAAGAGGAATAATTATGCTTGGACACCAAAGCAATATAATTATGATCATGAACAAAATCAGAGGAGCACAAGGAAATTTGGAAACAAGCTTGGAGAGCTATCACATGCCAAGATCACATTTGGATGGTTAGATGATCGAGATTGGAGACAAGTGTGCAATGATTTGAAGCACCTCATTATTTGGTTTCTTCCTATGTTTCAGGGACAAAACATGTCAAGGAGGGAAGTAATGCTATGTACCTATGGATATGATATATTATTTTATATGGGATTAATGGAGATGTTGACATATGACACACATCCCCTTAGTTAGTTATATGGGTACAATATATTAGGATAATAGAGTAACTTTTGGAAGTAGTACATTGGGTAATGGTTGACCTACACTGGGATTAGGAGATTACCCATCTATGGGTTAGAAAGATGTATATATATAGGAGATGATTATCATGGTAAAGATAGCAGGTAAGCATTGAGTCTTCTATTGTAAGAGGATATTGGAATTTGTCCCCTCGAAGAGACATTGTGGAGTTATTCCTTCCTAAAGGAGTATTATATGGTATTTTCTTAGCTTAAGGGTATTTCTAAATATATTGAATATCAAGATCTTATCATTGGTCATCCTTCGGAGGGGTGAAGATAGGTGGAGACAAAAGGTACTCTTTGAGTGAATCAAAGGCCTTTTAACATTCGTTGTTCCACCTGAAAGAGACATCTTTCTTTAAGAGGTGATGGAAGGGTTAGCATCAACCTGAGAGCTGAGAGATAAAGCAATGAATGGATTGGAGCTTCCCTTGTAAACTATGGATTTGCTTAACATTGATTGGAGGAAGCATGTCAAGGATTACTTTGATTTGGGTTGGATCGAATTTAATTCCCTAAAGGGAGATGATAAAGCCAAGGAGATTTCTTGACAAGACCCCAAAAATGAATTTCTTGGGGTTAAGGTGAACATGGTAATGGATGAGGTGCTCAAAGATTTTGAGAATATCCAAATGATCTTTACGACATTTGGATTTCACAAGAAGGTTATCCACATAGTCCTTGATAATTTTGTGGATAAGGTCATGGAAAATGTAAGTCATGATGTGTTGGTAGGTTACATTAGCGTTATTTAGTCTAAAAGACATGACCCTATAGTAGAATTTCCCCCATGAGGTGATAAAATTAGTTTTGTGTTGATCTTCAGGAGTAATTAGGATATGAATGTAACCTGAGAATCCATTTATGAGAGATAACATCTCATGGCCAGTTGTAAGATCAACTAGCTAGTTGATGCTTGGTAGAGGGAAGTCAACTTTTAGGCAAGCAAGGATGAGGTCACGAAAGTCCACATAAATGCATAGTCCCCCTATGGATTTGGTGACATGGATGACATTCAAGACCGATTGAAGATAATCAATAAGTTGAATGAAATTAACGGATAAGAGACATTAAAGTTATTCTTTGACAAGAAGGGCTATATGAGGGTGCATTCATAAAAGTTTTTGTTTGATAAGCTTGACATCATAGTTGGTGACTATGTTATAGGTAGCTATGGAGGTGTCAATACCTGGCATGTCACTATAAGACCAAACAAATGATATGTTGTGGTATTGTAAGAAGGAGAAGTCTTGAACATCAAAATTCAATGATTGCCTAATTTTGACAATGTGGGGGTTATCTGGAGTGCCCAAGTTGATATCCATGGTGGATTCATTCAACATGGTTGAAGTCTCAGGAAGAAGGGATTTATGGATAAAAGAATCTGGTGCACCAAGGTAGGTGAGAATGGAATCATCATCCTAACATTGAATGGTATTAATGGTAGGGGATTCATCTCCTATCATCTCAAGATGGGTCATAGGGATGGTTACAGTCACTTTATCCTTTTGATAGGTCAGGGGTCTGAGGCTAATCATGTTGATTAAAAAACTGTTAGGTGGGATGATGTCATCATCCTCACACTTAGGTGGGGGTGAAGTTGGTAAGGAATGGATGTCTTCCTCAATAATGGTGATGATAGGTGGTTTGGTTTTATTTGTGGGTGGAATGAAGCAAAGGCCATGTTTCTCATGAGGTTTTATGGTCTCAATTAAAATCAAATCATGCAGTCCATGTTCAAATCATCCAAGACTAAATCCCTTCCAAGCACACTGGTGGAGGTATGTCTTGGCAAACTCTAGTTCATCTAGATAGGAGAAGCTAGAGGTAAATGGTCGAGGTGAAAAAGAGGTGATGGAAGCACCCAGGGGTTTGTCAAGTCCTCCATAGTTGAAATGGGTTTAACAATTTGAAGGTCTAAAAGGGATAATGGCTTCGATATTGGGTCATACTTGGGTTGGTTGTTAAGTTGCTTATACTCATCAGGAGTAGGGAAGGCATCCGAAGTCAAGACATGATATTCCCCAAGTGAAAGGCATTGGAATGTTTATTCCAAGGGATCTATGGTGTGGATTTGATCTAAGGAGATTGATGAGCTAGTAGATGCTTCATTGGTAGAAGAAGGTATGACTTCATTTGTTATGGTTGAAGGCTTGTGTTTAGCTAATAAGGTTGTATTAGATGGAGGTAGGAGGATGTTGTTGGGTTGATAAGTTATGTGGCATGATAAAAAAGGATTTGGGTGAGCTTATATGGTGATAACTTGACCTTCATAATCAAATTTGATGCAACGATGAAGGGTAGAGGGGACACAACCCATGGAGCAGATCTAAGGTCGTCCTAGTAAAACATTATAATAGAATTTACCTTCCACTACATAGAAGAGTTCAAGGACTGTGTGAGGTCTTAAACAGATATGAAGGACAATAGTTCCTAGAGTAGTGGCCATGGTGTCATTGAAGGATCAGAAGATGACTGAGGTTTTGGACATGACATTATTTGGTAGTTTTAGTTAATCATAGGCATGGAAGGAGACAATATCAATACTATCTCCACCATCAATCATAACCCATTTGATGTGATTTTGGTTGATGTAGGCAGTAATGAAAAGAGGAGGATTTGGGTCATCAAGATAAATAAAAGGTATTTTTGAATCCTTGAAGGTGACAAGGTTGGAAATTCGGAGAGTGCCAACAAAGGTTGCTAGAGGTTGAGGGTCTTCAGGTTGGACCTCTATTGATTTTAATGCCTCTATCATTGCTTAGAGATGATGAGATGAGGTAGAAATCAATTCATATAGACTCATCTTTATTGGGGTTTAGTGAAGTTTTTTGAGAACCACTCTTTTAATTGATTCAAAGGGGTTAGATTGATAGGTACCCAAGATAGATACCTTAAGCTTGGCTAAAGGTGATGGTGCTTGAATTTGACTTAGTTGGGAGGTGAAAGATGGGTATATCCATGGGATGGACACTTTGGCCTTCCCCTTATCCTTTTGTTGAGCATATGATTGTCTAAACACATAGCTGGTATGGATAGAGGGAAGATTTGGGGTAGGAGATTGGTTTGGTTCATCGTCACTCTGAGGTGAGAGTGGGGAGTAGTAGGTAGGCATTGGATATTGGTTGTTGTTTGTTGGACTGGTAGTAGGCTCATAAGAGGTTCATCTATTAATAGATCATCCTCATCATAGAGCCAATGGATTATGGTTTGGAGAGATTTATATTTCTCTATGTCATGCATGGGTGTCTTATGATAGGTGCATACTTGGTATTCATTATACCAGATGGGTTTTAGACCAAGAGGGTAAAATGATCTAATAGGAGGTAGGGTCAAGCAAGAAGCTCATAATAACCTTTGAAAAATATTCAAGTAAGACTCAGATAAAGGTAGCGAGGGTCTAGGGGTTTTGGCCTTGGTTGGTGGGATGGAAGTCTTTTTAGAAATAGGCTTGGTGGTGGAGGTCTTGGGTAAGGTGGAATTTTTAATGGGTGATTTACATTTAGGTAAAAAATTTGATAAGTTGAAGGTAAGAGATGCCAAGGTAGCTAGGTTGGTTATTGATGGCTCGGGAAAGATGGGCATGTCAAAAAGCAAGAGTGATGGGGTAAGCAAAAGCAATGGTTAGGTTTTGGTTGAAATAGTTGGCTTCCTAATTAAATTATAAGTATGAGGCCCCATTATAGAGGGAAAGGTTGAGGGGGGCAAAAATATGGCCTTTTACTAGTTTCCCTCCTTGGTTGATTTGGTTTGGTGTTTGGTTGGTGGGTTTGATGAGGTTAGCTCTAGTTTCAAGGATGGATAACTAAGGCTCTGCATAGGGAAGACGCCAAGGTTTTTAGTTGGTTTGGTTGAAGTGATAGAAGATGATTTGGTTATTTGAGATTTGGTTACTTTGGATGGTTGAAATATGGTTTGGTTTGTAGAGGTTTTTATTAATTTGGTTGATATGATAGCATGTTGGATAATAGAAGTGGTGGGTTGGTCCGTCAAAGATGTTGTTGGAGGTTCCTATTTGGTGATGTAAGGGAGCCTCAATTGTTGTAAAAATGTGGCTTGATTAGTGTCAAGTTTAGATACAAACTATAATCTCTGAACTAGTCTAGAGAATGGTTTATAAACTAGTTTTATTCCCTAGGCAGTGGACTCGAAAGATAAACCCATAGGTTGGGAAAGGGAAGTGGTCACCTCATCCACTTCCTCAATCAAAGGATGCAAGGTTTGGATGGGTGGTTCCTCTTTGGGAAGTGTAGATATGGTGTTTTCTTCCTTGGAATGATCTCCAAAGGGAAATGGAATTGTTTGGTGGTTGAAGGAGGTAAAGTGGTGATGGTTGCTTGTTCGGGTATATGAGTTGAAGAAGGGGTAGGTGAATCGACTACCTCAATAAGTGGAGGAGGTGAAAAATTTACTTCCATGTTTTTGATCTCCAATGGAAGAGGAGGTAATTCCAATATCTCAACAAGTAAAGAGGGTAAATAACAAGTATCTTGGGTGGTAGGGTTTGGACAATGTTCTTGAAGGTATTACACCTACTAATGTCTTGTCCAACGACTCAATAGAAATCACATAGGTTGTTCTTGTTGTACCAACCAAGTGCAGGACAAGAATAATCAAATTATTGAGGTGGTTTGATGGGAGGAAGTTTTATGATATTAGCTTTCAAAAACTTATCCAGGACTGAAGCATAAGATTCTCCAAGCAGAGTAAATTACTTTTGATTATTTCAGTTTTGGTTTCTTATGTTTTATTTTGAGCAGTTAGAAGAGTTTGGTTGATTAACAAATGGTGGAGGAGTGGTCTTAAAGATAAATTAATTTGTAGTTCCATTTATTTTGGCATTGGTATTGGTTTGGTTTCTTGGTTTAGAGGACGAGGACACATTGGTTTTGTAGGTAGAGTTTTTATTTTTCAACTTTAACTTTTTTTCATCGATGGCTCTATTTTTTCTTAGCTTATGCACTTGTTGATGATTTAAAATTGTGCTTGATTCTAATCAAAAACAATGGGAAGTTCCAATATATGGGACTTGCGTGTTGAAACAACCTCCAAATTTTAGAGAAGCTGGTTATTCTTTAAATCAAGTATATACTGGGAAAAGGGATAGGAATTTAAATCAGAAACACAAATGCAAGAAAAGAAATCTAATATATGGAAATGCACCTGAATGTAATTCAACCTTAATCCTGAGCACAGTGAGACTATATGTAGGATTCATTTACATTTAAGAGCAAACAAGTGCATGATCAATGTAAAATATGGAAATAATAGAAACAGAGGCTCACATCATAGACTACTTTTGTTGTGATACAAAAAATGTCAACAAAGGCATAGGGTTCAATATTCTTATTTGAATTTTCCAGTCATATAAGAGGCACAGAAACACGTATAGTTATATAAACCTTTCAACTCAATAAAATGAGACAAAAGAAAATGACATTCCTAATCACAATTCTATAAAGTCTACAGCCTAGACTACTTTTCCAAATGACACAGAAAATATCAACAAAGGCATAGGGTTCAATCTTCTTATTTAAATTTTTTAGTCATATAAGAGGCACAAAAACACATACAATTATATAAACCTTTCAACTCAAGAAAATGAGACAAAATCAAATGATATTACTTAGTCACAGCTCTAGAAAGTCTAGACTCTTTACAATAATTCTCTCTCAAAAATTCTCTCTGATATCCTCTTTTCTTTGGTGATCTCTGCAACCCTTATTTATATCCTTGGATTCATTCTGGATTGTCTACTTATTCCCAATATAATGGTCCAACTAAAATCTAATAAAATTGGAAGTGTCTAATAGAAGATATTTTATAGATTCTGAAATGCTTCATCTTATGGTAGTTCATTGGCTGAAACAGATTGCAGGACGCTCCCTTCTCTTAAATGCTGGGTAACATTTATCCAATTCTTTGAAAATCTTCCTATTACTTAGGAGACACTGAAAAATGACACTTGGTGTGTTCTGCAGCACCTATTGAAGACATGTGGCACTTTTTGCATAACTTATACTCTTTTGTGTCTTTGCTCAGGAGTGTTCAATCTTTGACACTTGTTGCTATCTGCATCCTCGACACTTCAATAGCTTGAAATAAAATAAGACCCACAACATTTCTTTTAAAAGGACACATGGATAAGTGTCAATCTCCACTTCTTTTACTTGGGGTTACGTGGTGATCTCCACTACTTTTAGAAAAACAAACTTGAGACCTTTCATGACTGCCACTTGGCACTTTTCACCTGATTTTGATACTTAGCTTTGTTAAAACCTTTCACTAAAAAGAGATGAACATGGGTGTCGATATGAAACCGTAGACGCTGACACTTGTCATGTTCTATTGAGTCACTATGAGATATGTGGCACATTTTGACCAACTCACATAAAATATGAAAGGTGCCTCAGACAATGACACTTGGTGTTTCCACTTGAGAAATGATGTCTTAGAGGACAACACTTGTCATCTTCTGCTTTACCCCGACACTTAGACAAAATGAATCAAAATTAAAATAGAGCCTATGCTCTATTATAAAACTCCACCATCTTAAACCATAGTATGCGAAGGCAAAATTTTGTGGCATGCGACTGAAAAATAAAATGAAACATAGAGTAAATTTTTACTCTACATTTATTGGTGACCCCAAGGACTTTTGAGCCTACTAAAAAAGAAAACACAACTCCCGCTAGATCAAAATTTTAAAATCACAGCTTTAGCAATGCTATCTTGTAGGCAGACCACTCATCATCAAATAACCCTTGCATATTTTGCAACTCCTAGAAAATAAAATCAAGGTTAATGATGTCCTTGTGCAAAAACTCTTCAAACATGAATTACAACCTTCAATTGGAATTCAAGTTGGATCAAAATAGCTTCTACTTTTGGCACTAACAAATTAGACACATCTAGGGAATTATGGAGATTTGAGAGAGACTTAATGTGTTGAGAGTCTTGAAAATTTTGAAAAGATTCTGAGCCATGGCCACATGCTCAAAGAACACTTATTTAAAAGAGAGAGCGGGAAAGAAAAAATGGGAAAATAGAGAAACAAAATTGAAAGCAAACTACTATATATAGCTAACCAAGTATATTTGCCTCCCTCCTGGATCAAAAGGAAAAATTTTGAAGTTTCCTTCATGGTGAGAAGACTTATGATGCCAGACAAATGGCTGAATGGGATGGAGCTCTGGTGACTTTCTCATCCTGCTTGCCACCTTGATTGGCCTACATCTGAGTGAATCAGAATCAAACATGTCCCCAACATATACATACTCTTCTTGTTCTTTAAAACTTATTGAATGTTGATTCTTTATGCTATCATGTCTCATCAAGAAATCAATGTCTGTTTGTTCTCCACTCTGTGTCTTTTGATATACATCATTTTTTGGCTTATCTCCTTCTGCCTCATGTTTGGGTTCCATTGCATGATCATCCTCCTTGATGACTTCAACCTCTTGAAAGGATAAGTCTGAAAGCTTGCATCCCCTCTACATACTTATCTGAGTCTCAATGCTGTCTTTTCCACCTGAAGCCAGCTCATAGCCTTCTTGAAGAATAGTGTAACCTGCCAATGACGTTAAACAAGTCATTCAAAACATGATCAAAAATTATCTCTTTTTCATCAGAGATAGAGGCAAAATCTTGAGACTTGTCCTCTAGTTCATCAAAGGGTGTACCTATAGTGATTTCTTCTTCATCTGCACTCATGAAATATTCTTGACTAGCCATGAACTGAGCATACTCCTCTACATACTTATTTACTTCCTCCAAAATATATTCCTCTTTGAAAAGGGATAAAGAAGAAGACTGATGATTATACATATGTGGAAGAGGAGATAATTCTTGAGCTAGAATTGAATGATTTTTTTTTCCATTTGTCCATCACTTCATCTATATCAGATGTAGCTTGATAGCTCTCTTAGAGGGGTGTAGATGGGGTGTGTTCAAATTTAGGATCTTTTGTTTGATTATCGCCATGAGTAAGAGCAGCCTCGACTTCTTCAAGGTTTTGAGAGAAACTTTTCTCTTCTTCCCTTCTACCCCATGATTCCATTGTTTGTTTCCAACTCATGACCTTGTCACTAGAACTTTTCCCTTGGGAAGAGGTATCAATTTTATCTTCTTCAAGATCCCTAGTTAGTTCATGATTTTCCCTCTTCCAACTCAGAATTTGGACATCATGTTGAGAGATCTGAGGATTGGTAGAGGAGGTGTTTTTTGGCGTAGGCTCTTCTCTAAGGCCTGAAAGTTCTATCTCTCTTTCTCTAAGCAATCTCATCTTTGCCTCTAATTCCTCAACTTGCTTAGCTAGATTCTCTTGAAAGAGTCTTTATTAGAGCTCATAGGAATCATCATAGAAGTGGGGAGTGCATGAAGGTTGCGATGAAAAACAAGAAGCTTCTTGAGGAAGGGTAGGAGGGACTTGAGGGGGAAGTGAGGGTTTGGATTCCACTTCCCTTGCTACCAACGTAGACTTGACATTATTGGGGAAATGACCTTGATAGGTTTGACTTGGCTCATAAGTAGGGGATGCATATATCTGATATGAAACCTGTGGTAGTGGATATGTAGGTTGATAGATGTGGTAAAGTTTTCTCTCATGAATACTCAACTTCTCTTCTAAAAATGCAATCAAGCCACACACATCCAACATCTCATTTGTAAGCCTTTGCCAATTGGCTCTTTCAATGGGAGCCCATTCACTTTTAATCAAATCTACTGCATTTCTTACTTGATGGATGACATGATTAGGAATTTCTTGGCCACATCCCCTTCTGTTGTCAAGGTCTAATACATATTTTTATATCCTAGTAATGCTTTTTTAAAGGTGGAAATGAGATTAGGTTGAGTATGAGATGTAACATATTGGGAAGATTGGGCATAAGATTGATATGGCTCATGACAAGGCTAAGGCTGGTCGTATCGGACTTGTGAAGGGAAAAACTTATAACCATATGCATCCTTATTTCTTGATGTGATTCCATGAGCAACCTGATCTTGATTAAAAATATATGAAGGGGCATAAGACCCATAGCTCTGAGTAAGAGAATTATACATACCAAATGGTGATTTCTTGATGATACCAGGATTGCTTAACTAGCTGATTCAACTCAGAGTCATCATTAGTGTTGATAAAATAAAAACCTCCAAAGGCTAGTTAGCCGAAGAACACACCAAAACTTCTTCAACTCCTTGAAAGATTCATCCCACCAGGCGTGCCAAAAACTATTGATGATTTAAAATTGTGCTTGATTCTAATCAACAACAATGGGAAGTTCCAAGATATAGGACTTGTATCTTGAAACAACCTCCATATTTTAGAGAAGCTAGTTCTTCTTTAAATTAAGTATATACTGGGAAAAGGGATAGGAATTTAAATCAAAAACACAAATTTAAGAAGAGAAATATAATCTATGGCGATGCGCCTGAATGTAATTCGACCTTAATCCAAAGCACAGTGAGACTATATGTAGGATTCATTTACATTTAAGATCAAACAAGTGCATGATCAATGTAAAAGATGGAAACAATAGAAACAGAGGCTCACAGCATAGACTACTTTTGCTGTGATACAAAAAATGTCAACAAAGGCATAGGGTTCAATCTTCTTATTTGAATTTTCTAGTCATATAAGAGGCACAGAAACACGTATAGTTATATAAACCTTTCAGCTCAAGAAAAGGAGACAAAAGCAAATGACATTCCTAATCATAGTTCTAGAAAGTCGACAGCCTAGACTACTTTTGCAAATGACACAAAAAATATCAACAAAGGCATAGGGTTCAATCTTCTTATTTGAATTTTCTAGTCATATAAGAGGCGCAAAAACACATACAATTATATAAACCTTTCAACTCAAGAAAATGAGACAAAAGCAAATGATATTACTTAGTCATAGCTATAGAAAGTCTAGACTCTTTACAATAATTCTCTCTCAAAAATTCTCTCTGATATCCTCTTTTCTTTGGTGATCTCTGCACCCTTATTTATAGCCTTGGATTCACTCCAAATTTTCTACTTGTTCCCAATCTAATTTCCCAACTAAAATCTAACAGAACTGGAAGTGTCTAACAAAAGATATTTTATAGATTCTAAAATGCTTCATCTTCTGGTAGTTCATTGGCTGAAACAGATTACAGGACGCTCCCTTCTCTTAAACGCTAGTAACACTTAGCCAATTCTTTGAAAATCTTCCTATTACTTCAGAGACACTGGAAAATGACACTTGGCATGTTTTTTAGCACCTATTGAAGACACGTGGCACTTTTTGTATAACGTATACTCTTTTGTGTCTTTACTAAGGAGTGTTTCATCTTTGACACTTGTTGCTATCCACGTCCTCAACACTTCAATAGCTTGAAATAAAATAAGACCCACACCATTTCTTTTAAAAGGGACACAGGGATAGGTTTTAATCTCCACTTCTTTTACCTAGGGTTACGTGGTGATCTCTGTTACTTTTAGAAAAAAAAACTTGAGACCTTTCGTGACTACCACTTGGCACTTTCTGCTTGATTCTGATACTTAGATTTATTAAAACCTTTCACTGAAAAGAGATGAATGTGGGTACTGATATGAAACTGTGGATGCTGACACTTCACACGTTTTGCTAAGTCACTATGAGATACATGGCACATTCTGACCAACTCACAAAAAATATGAAAGGTGCCTCGGATGACAACACTTGGTGTTTCCACTTGAGAAAGGATGTCTCAGAGGACGACACTTGTTAGCTTCCACTTTACCTTGAAACTTACACAAAATGAATCAAAAGGAAAATAGAGCATGTGCTCTATTTTAAAACTCCATCATCTCGAACCACAGTATGCGAAGGCAAAATTTTGTGGCACATGACTGAAAAATAAAATGAAATGTAGAGTAAATTTTTACTCTACAGCACCATGGCAAAATCTTCATCAAAGGTTTTGAAGCTCTGAACATGTAATGTAGAAGAGATGTGCTTGGCACATGACTGAGCAAAAAGTTCTATTATTTTAGATTGGGGTAAAGAGAAGGAAAGTTGATTGATTAGGCTTCTCCAATGGGCTACAAAATCAGCAATAGATTCATCATTAAATTGTTGGATAAAGTAAAGGTCAGTGATGAAAACTTTCTTGGAGATGTTTATTGAAAATTGATCCAAGAAAGTTTGGGCTAGTTGGATGAAAGAGAAGAGAGATTGTTTGGTTATGGCACTATACCAGTCTAATGTCATAGGAAATCAAATAATATGAATGCCTAAATGCCCTATTGCATTGTTGGGGGTCCTCCTTACTTTAGAACTCAAAAAACTTGGGAAGTTCCCACTGAGGGGGATATGTCTAATAGGGACAGATGGATGAATGGATTTGTTGCAGACCTGATCATATGATAAGATGTTGTGAGCACCAGAGATGGATGACTCTAAATTAATAATTTTATCCATGATCATTTTTATTAGATCCATTTGGGGTTATGCACCTGAAAGGTTATAAGGTGCATATTTTTATTGTGGTTGGATGACATATTGATAATTGGTAGGAGGTTGAGGAATTGTTGCATATTGATATGTGGACACAGGTGATAGGGTGGATGCCATGTAGGGGTAGGTTGATGTAGGTGGCTGGGTAATGGGTAGAAGTACATACCCTTGTGGGTTAGGGATGTAACCCATGATGGGTGCAATGGGAAACTATTGAAAGGTTAAAGTGGGTTGGGTATGAGTTGTGGTTGGGTTTGTAATTAAAGGAAAGGTGGTGACCTTTGTACTGATCGATGGTAAGGTGGAAGGTATAGACACCTCAATATTTTGAAGTGGAGTAGTGACTAATGGATTGGGGGTAGCCGAAGGAAGGTTGGAAATGCTAGCAGTAGGTGCCCCCATGGTGAGGGGAGTATAGGTGGTTAATGGTTGGGTTGATCCTAGGATAGAGGAGTTCTTGGTGGGGGTGGAAGGTGTAAGGGTGTTGGTAGGTTGGGTAGGAAGGTTTTTCACAGTAGTATCAAAGGGATTATTGGTAGATGAAGATGCTTAGGTAGTCAATGGTTGGTGGTGACTGTGGCAATAGAAATGTTCCCCATAAGGTGAGAAGGCATGCCATAAGGTGGGTCTCTAAGTGGAACCAAAGTAAGGGTATGGTGAGGCATGGTGTTGAGATAATGTTGAAGGGCCATAGGGTTATTATCTAAGAAAGTGGAAAAGTTTGTATCTCCTTGGGGAACTACCCAAGGGAAAGAAGGACTTCTTGAAGGGTGAGGAGAGTCTTTTGGTTTAGAGATGTACTCCATGGATGAAGAGTTAGAAGATGTTGATTGGCTTAGTGATGGGTTCTATTCTGCTATATTCTTTTATTGTTGGTGAGTTAGGACCATGCAAGATAAGGAAGAGAGTACAAAAATAATATCACCACTCAAACAGAGAGAAGACAAGAAATGAGCAAGGAAATCAAACACAAACTAAAAAGTATATTAAGTCCTAAAGTTATTTTTAGTCTCTCTTTTGGCTTATGCCTTACGCTTTGTAAGAAATTATGTGACTGAAATTGGCTTATATGGTGGGTACTATAAAAGAAGTCTATGGTTGGTTTCATGTGGTGTTTAGGCTCTCAAAAAGGATCTATATTGGAAATCAATATGTGGTTTGGTATTAAGGCTTACCCCCTCACTTCACACTCCACATTGATAGGGTATTAGGTGCTTAGCCAATATATACTAATTTTCAGAGTTTATACTCATCCAGAGAGTTGAATTGATTTTTTGTTTGGTAATGACGTCCAAGTAGTATCATCGAGAAAGGGTAAGGTGGTTGTTAGGTGATGAAATCTCAATTGAGCCTTATGTCAAGTTGTTTTGATGTTTGATTGATGTAGGTGGTTTGATTTGTGTGTGTGATACAAGTGATGCTAAGATCAAATTACTTTGCTTTAATTTAACTATGTGAGCTAAACTTGTAAGCAACCAATATATGCAGTTGATTTTAAACCCAAAATAAATTTTAATTTCTTTTATGAGCATAGAATAGGGAGAAGAGGATCTAGATGTAAATGAAAGAAACCCAAATAAGGACTCAAGGGTCCTACCAGCTGTACCAAAATGTTTTAGAGAATTTTAGCTTATATTCCAAGAAAGGAAGAAGAAAGAAACTAGATATGGGTATGGTTGAAAAACTTGTTTGGTTGTGTGCAGGTTGAATCATATTATTGTAGAGAGTTCCTCTTTAGCTTGGGAGGAATGACCTAAAAATAAGATAGCACTAAACCAAATGGTTGGTTAGATAGATAGTTGGGTGGATTGCCTAATGCTAACTATATTCTAGAATCAAGAGCTTCCTTAGGAGTTGTCAATCCACACATTTTAAACTATTTAATTTAGGAAATAAAAGATAAAGTACTTGCATAAATCATAAAATCTATTGAAATAAAGCACAAAAAATGCTTGATAAATAAATTGACTAATTATAGCAATAAGAAAGTCAATACTAATGTTAATAGGTTGGGTATGTTTTAGAAAATAGGTCGGGGCTTTGTGAACAGGCCGAGGAAAAGAAAATTGGATTTGGTTGAGGGTAAGTATGTGAAAATAGCTTGCTATTATTTTGTGTCATAGTGCCCATCAATGGTTAGGGTGACTATCAGTGGTTAGGGTAACCATCGGTGGTTGAGATAATCATCAGCAGTTGGACAAAAAATCGATGGTCAGTTAGATCATCAATGGTTACTGTATTGGGTTTGGGTGATAAAAAGCTCAGATTGACAGATTCACAAAAGGCAATTCTAGGAGATTGGTTTATGTTAGGTTGATTATGAAATAGAAATAAAGTAATTGATAGATTGAAAACAAATACTTAGCTTATCGCAAGTTTAGCTAGTGAATGTTTGAGGTGGTTGGCTTGTTGATAGAGTCTAACATGATTCCAATAGAGTAACAGTACTTGTTTGTCAATCGAAGGGTGGCAACAAGTCAGCTCTCTATCATGATAGCTAGATTACTAGAATATTACAAGAATACTTGTGAAGAAACTTTGAATATGAAAGCTCTTAATAGTTTTGAGATCCATTTTCACCTCTTTTTCCTCTCTTCTTATAGGCAAGGAAGGAGAGGTGTAATAAGACATTAACAAGGGGTCCAACTTATCTAATTTTAACTCTCGTATGTATAAGCTCACACATTAATTAGAAAATCTAATTATAGAAAATAAATGTATATCCTCACCATCTTGCCTCTTTCTACTTTTTTTTAGTCTTTTAGAGCTCTATTTTTCTCTCTAAACAAGTCAAATAATACCAAATGACTTTTTTTACCCTATTTAAACTTATAATTCACAAATCTTTACCTTTCAAATATTTATCATTATATTCCTTATTTTGATCATATCTTTGTTTTTATTCACTCGTTTATTGAACCATAAAAAGTCTTGGAATCATGATGTCATAGAGAATTATTTCTACAACTATATGTCTATATTCTAAAAAGTTTGAATTTTTGCTTTTTTTGCACTAATCTCTACAAGTTCACGTAATGTTCCTTACATTGGACACCATCACATCTCTTGTAGTCTCCTTTATCTACAGCACTAAGGTAAGTAAAGGTATATATTTTTCAATTATGTCCTTTCATTTATCCTATTTTATCCTTAATTCATTTTACTTAGCATCAACATTGTGTTGTCATGTTCTATTCCCGAAGCACCATCCCGTGTTGCACTTACGTGACACATGATGAGTTTTGAGTGGGACATATGTATACACATAATATTTTCAAAATTTTAACAATTATTGATGCTCTTTATCTTGCAAGAACCCATCGAGTCTTAGTCTCTATGAGTGCATGCCTTAAGGGATACACCAGAAAAGGGGTGGATAGACCATTGGTGTTTTACATGATTAGTGTCCCTTTTTCCACTTGTTATCTGTACATTTATCTCTTGAAAGCCATTTTCCTAATCTTGTTCTTCTCTTGTATACTCCTCCAGTCATTTTCTACCTTTCATCCCCTTTTCCTAACCAAAAATCCCTTTCGACAATTCAGAGTACTAGGTTGACTAGGTCGACCTTGTACTCTTATTGGTGAAATTCATTTAGGGTCTAGGTCGGCTCTTCACTGACCTAGCCGATGATCTAGTGAATTTTTTTCAATATCAGTAGTAGGTTGATTGGGCTGACCCTATCAACCAAAAAATTCATAAAGATTTAGGGTTAAATCCACCTATATATACAAGATCATTTCATCATTATTTAGAGAAGAGAAGAAGAAATAAGAGCTATTGTGCATCTACTTATCCACCATTATACTTGAAGATAAATCTTAGGGTTTCATACTTTCTTTGGACATATGGATCTTGTCTTATAGAGAAGTCTTTTGGATGTATTGATAGGTTGTGTAGCCTAGAGCTAATTTATCCTTATCATCCTTACATAACACAACAACCTCTTGCGAAGCACTTTGGCCAAGGGAGACGTTGAGGCCGGGTGAGATTGTCTTCAAAGGTAGGTATTCATAACTTTGTTCCTCCTTTGTAAGAGTATATAGATATGCATTTATACTTCTCTTCCATGCATTAGGATTCTGTATACATTGACGTGAGTATATGTCTTCTATGCATGTTTACTTTTATTGTTTATTACCGCCACTTTGTGCCACAATATTTGGTGAGCACTATATTAGAATTTACTTTAATTGTTATTGTTTTAGTGAATATAAAAACATAGGACTTAAGGTTATTACTTGATTGTGTTTGATTTGAGACTTTGGAACCCTCCCTAGTATTATTATTTTCATAAGAGATTCCCTATTTGGGTCTAGTGGATCTACATATTGGTCATATTTTTTATTATCTAATGTATCATCAATCGAAAATGTAACTAGGATCTATCTTCTTCGAGTTAGGATTGATTTATAGACTTGATGCATTTCTGATTGCATACAGAGTGTATATGACTGGATGTTGGAAGCGCAATCACTTGGGGAGAGGGGGTGAATGAGTGATGAAATCAAATAAAATTCAATTAAATTTATTCAAACTCTTAATCATTCAACATATTCATTCATGAAGCATATAAACCATTCATTGCAATGAACAAATAAAACAATGCAAGATAAAAGCACATAACACATGAATTATGTTGGAAACCCTCGTGGGGGAGAAAACCCACTTGAAACAAGATTTAGAATATTATCCTATAAATATTTTGTTTCAATTTATATCAATACCAACTGATCAAGGAGCACCCACCCTTCCATTTAGTCAAGCACCTACTTGACCTTTAGGTAGCACCAACTAGCAAGGAGGCTACAACCCTCTATATGATTACGTACCAACTCAATAACGTCAAACTGATCTCCAACTCTCATCTAATGTTTTAAACACCTGATGATTGTCTTATATTTCTCTAACACCTGAAAACCTACCTCTCTACCTCATACAATTGATGTTAGTTCATACAAACACAAATTTGCCTCTTACATAGGCATACAACTCTTTCTCTTTTATACTCCTCATACATATGCTCATGACCATGAAGCCATTAATCCTTCACACTTTTATCTTTGTAGATGTAAATAAATTCTTTAAACATCATAAATATCATCCATAAATAATCTTTAATTTACTCTTCTAACATATATTCAATGCACTTCTTAACTCTAGGTCATTTAGATAAACTAGGCTTAATTATGCTTTGAATCAAATACAAAAATTATTGATTACCTTCGAAACCACTATTTGATCTTCATGATATGTTCAACATATTATTATTATTATTTTAATGTCCTTACATTATTATATAAACTCTCATACCATTCTCTTCTCTCTCCAATTGTATAACTAGCACAATTAGGCCAACTAAGCAAAATAGGCCTAATAGCCTTCAAACAAATCTTCTTACTTACTCATGACCTGAAACAAATAATGTTAGACCCTTATCACATCTTAAAAATTATTTTATTATAGTTTTCATGGCCTCTTAACATTCATATATAATTTGTTTCACACACCAAATTGTCTAACTAGCATAATGAGGCCAAATTGGTCTTCTGCATATGCATTATTCTTTCTCCAATCAATCTTGGTCAGCCACAACACTTTCCTTAACTATTAAGGCTCCTTTCTCACTTGGATACACATAAAAATATGTATTATGATACATTACATATAATATTCATCAACTCATTAGGTTGGCCATGCTTCAAATGACTCAAAACAACACACTAGGCTTAAGCAAACCTAAGCAATTAGCCCTCCATTAGGCCATACGTTACACTTACATATCAAAAGCCCTTAACCAATAATGTAAATTTTTTAAACACTTTAAAAAAATATCTTCCATTATTTATTTATGTTTAACAAGTCATACACCACTTTCAAGACAATCGCTCACTTCATGAAACCTCTTTTAGCCCTCAAGCCTTCAATAGGTCCCATGGAGACCTAATTCACCTTCATGGAACACTTTGAGACACTATGATAAATATGGCCATTTACAATGACCCAAAACATTTAAATAAATTTACCTTCATTCTCTATTATCATTTTCCATGCTTACGAAACATCAAATCATTTGCTCATTCTTTGAAACCTCCATTAGGTCTTAACGACATTAGGCTTAATTAGCTCAAAAACACTATCTTCACAAAAGAGGCTCAAAATAATTGAATTTAAAATGGAAATGTATAATACACATATGGTTTTAAATATAAATACCTAAAAAACATCATCAAATCCATAATACACCTTCATTCAACATCAAAAGGCTCATAAACACCACTGCAAAAAGTTTACTCAGAACTGCAATAATTACAGTCAACTTTGACCTGAAATAACTACACCTATACAGATATTCAAACTAAAAATAAATTTTCAGATGATATATATGGAGTCTAATTCATTTTTTATTTTTATTCAAAAAATATTTTATCAATACTTTGTCTTCTACAATCATTTCTTTGCACCCTTGTTTATTCAGAAAAAACATAGTCAACTCTCACGTGCAATAAATGCAATTAGACAACTAGTAAAACATCCTAATTAATTTTCATGGATATACCTTGAAGTCATATGCCAATTTTATTTTTAAACCAACATAAAATAAATCCATTATCAAAATTTATAAACAAAAAACTACTGATTGGTTTTCCTTTGTTCACTTGATATTGCAAATTTGGCTATGGAAAATAGTGAAATATGTTTGGGATACCAACTTTAAACCATCATAACTTTTTCTATACACCATATCAAGACCTGAAATTTGAACCACATGAACTAGGAACAAATATGAACAAACCCATATGACCAATTTCTTTTGAAACCTTCACACGTGTTAATTATATTATCATCAATATGTTTACTCATAAAGTTCTGCCAAGTTGACTAGGATAATCTAAACCTTCACAAAACTACTCCAATGAATTCATTTCACATCCAAAAGTGACCCAATAACTATTGACACCTCATATGACCCATAAAACATGGTCAATCACCTCAAATTATTTCACACATGATATGCACTTTCAAATCCACTTGGAACCTATCACTTGGTCATTAATGCATTATGTACTAAGATCACCTTGACATCAATGACAATAAATGAAACTCAATACCATGCTCAAAAATATATCCCTTTATCATGGTTGGAAAAAAACTTTAATAATTTTATCTCTTAAATTCAATAACTCTTTCATTTTTAACTTTCTCCCCCTTTGACATTAATGACAAAAGTTATCTTCCTCAACATGCCAACTTGATCCTTGAACCTATCAAACTTATCATAGAACTAAAAAGTTTCCCTTAACATCATGATCATCTCATATAACCTATTTTGAAACCATACTCAACATACAAGATACTTGAAATTGAAACATCTCACAAATGCTCCCCCTCACTCTATGCATACCTTGCATTTTATCAATTGAAGAGAACATACCTCTATCTGAATTGCTTTTTGATTCTTAGCATATAGAAAACATGCCCAAACTTCACATACTCCTAAATAAACATGAGATATCTCCCCCTAACTCCATATTCCATCTTAAAAAAACCAAAATGATTGTAAACATACACAATCAAACTCTTTTACTAGAATATACCTTGAATGGAGCCATCTTCATCCACACATAGGTTACCACAACTATCCATAATCTTTTCCTGAGACAACCAAATAAAAGTTTGATCTTCTTGAGCCCAAATTATCTCTTAAAATGGTTTAAAAACATTCTCATATGAATCAAACAATCACAACTGATCTGAACAATAAGATCATGCTCAACAAATCTTCTCAGATGAAAAGCAACTGAATTTACCTAAATCCATACTTATAAAAGCTATTCAAGCTACCAATATGAACAAGCTACCTCATTAGTAAATCTATGGATGAAATATAATTGAATTAATGCCTTACTTATAGTGAAAGCTGAATTACCTTCACAATCCTATCCCTTTAAGGACCTCTTTCTTGCACAAGAAAAGATATTCCTCTCCTAGGTCACTTCAAAGATATATATTGCAAACAAATATACAAACTTGAAATTATCATATCTTTGCACCAAATGACTGCCTTTAGCACACCATAAATTCATTAAATACTTCTATACCAGCATTTTATACCATCTCACCAAGTTTGGTGAGCCAACTCAATGTACAACCCAAGATACATCATGTCAAGGATTTCTTGCATTCGAACCCTTATGCCAATTGGGAACACTCAAAGATATTCTTCCACAAACAACTTAAGATCTGAAAATCAATTATCATATCTTTTAAAAGGATATATACATCTTTTATAAGCTTAAAATCAATTGAAATAATCCATACTCAACTATATGCATAACAATAGAAAGAACATACCTTGACCCATTGACTAGTCTCTCACTTATCAACTTTGCAACACCATTCCATGATGCTTCAAATGATTGAGTAATGCCTCTATGAATCCTAATAGAGACACCTCACCTACCAATTCACTTATAACACTTAAAACTTATGAGATTCTCAAGTCTTCATACTCTCACAAGTTTGTTTGTCTTTCCTAAGCCTCCTCATAAGTTTGATTGGCTCATCCATCTTTTATTTGACTCCATTATCAACATACCCTGATAAATAGTATTCTTATCTTACCTTCATATCTACGATAGCAAACAAACCATATTGACTGATATTCTCATCAACCAATTCATCCTTGGTCTCAATCTGATTTCTCTTAATAGTCTTAGGTCTCCATATCCATGTATGACCTCTTCCTTGCACACTAGGAGCTTCATACACCTTGTTTTGCCTTAAGAACTCATTCAACCTATTTTTACAAAAAAATTCAATATGACCATTTTCATGAAACCTGAAACAAATAATATAATTCATACATTTTTCTTGATGAAGGTTGTTATCTCCTTTTGACAAGTTACCTCTCCTTTTGTAATCTCTTGCAATGTGACCAAACTGTTTGCATGCATAACATTGACTATGAGATGAATTTACAAACCTCATGGCATTGGGCTTCCTTGCTGGTCCTCTCACCTTATTTTTTATTCTATCATACTTCTTGAGTTTATTTGATTTATATTTCTCAACCTTGCTCATTTTAACCACTAGCTTCTCATGCTCAACCTTCAAGGATCCTAGCTCAGTTTTCAATTGATCACATTTATCCTTCTTTGCCCTCAAACTTGAATTTCCAGCCTCTAATTTATTCTTAAGATCATGAATATTCATCATATCCTTTCTTATTTCTAATTATATATTATATTTAAAGATACACACCTCCTTGAGAGCCTCCAAAGTACTTATCCTTAAATTAGAAACTTCTAACTAAGATATGAGATCCTTAATAGCCTTATTAGCAGCTTCTAACTAAGATATGAGATCCTCAATATCCTTCTTAACCTCTTTATCCATTATGACCATGTCACTCTTCAAGGTACAAATCTAATCCTAATAAGCCTTAGCCATAGACATCAACTCTTGACTTTCTTTCCTTAGTTGCTTAGGCATTTTTTGCTTCAAGGACCACCTTCAATTTCTCAAGCCTTCATGAAGGACCTAATCTAATACCAATTGTTGGAAGCACAATCACTTAAAGGGGGGTGAATTAATGATGTAACCAAATCAACTTCAATTCCAATTCTTCAAACTCTTAACCATTCAACATAATCATTCATGAAGCATATAAACCATTCTTTGTAATGAACAAATAAAATAATGCAAGATCAAAGCACATAACACATGAATTATGTGGAAAACCCTCATAAAAGAGAAAACCCAATTGAAACAAGATTTAGACTACTATATTATAAAGACAATGCTTCAATTTAGATCAAAACCAACTGATCAAGGATCACCCACCCCTCAATTTAGTCAAGCACCCACTTGACCTTTAGATAGCACCAATTAGCAAGGAGGCTACAACCCCTAAATGATCAAGCACCAACTCAATTACCTCCAAACTGATATCCACCTATAATTAAATATCTTACACACTGATGATGGTCTTCTCTTTCTCTAAAACTTGAAAACCTACCTCTCTACCTCATACAACTGATGGTAGTTCATACAAACACAAATTTGCCTCTTACATAGGTATACAACAACTCTTTCTCTTCTATACTCCTCATACACATGCTTATGATCTTGAGGCCATTACTCCTTCATGATATAATATTATATGTAAATATAAACTTGAAACATCATAAATATCATCCATACATAATATTTGCATTACTATTCTAAAATATATTCAATGCACTTCTTCACTCTAGGTCATCTAGACAAAGTATGCCTAATTATGCCTTCAATCAAATACAAAACTTATTGATTACCTTCATCACCACTATCTGATATTCATGACATTTTTAACATATTATTATGATGTTTTCATGCCCTTCCACACATCTTCATACTCTCATACCATTCGCTTCTCTCTCCAATTTTATAACTAGCACAATTAGGCCAACTAAGCAAAATAGGCCTAATAGCCTTGAAAAAAATCTTCTTACTTACTCATGCCCTGCAAAAAATAATGTTAGACCCTTATTACATCTTCAGAATTATTTTTTTATAGTTTTCATGGCCTATTACCCTTCTTTAAATTCATATATAAATCATTTCACACACCATAGTGTCTAACTAGCACAATAAGGCCAAAATGGCCTTCTACATATGCATTATTCTTTCTCCAATCAATCGTGGTCGGCCACAACACTTTACTTAACCATTAAGGTTTCTCTCCCACTTGGATACACATAAAAATATGTATTAGGATATTTTACATACAATATACATAAACTCATTAGGTTAGCCATGCTTCAAATGACTCAAAATAACACACTAGGCTTAAGCAAGACCTAAGCAATTAGCCCTCCATTAGGCCACACGTTACACTTAGATACCAATATCCCTTAACCAATGATGGAACCTTTTCAAAAAATTTAACACAATGTCCTCCATTCCTTCTTTATTTTTAACAAGTCATACACCACTTCCAAGAAACTCGCTCACCTCATGAAACCTCTTTTAGCCCTCGAGCCTTCAATAGGTCCCATGGAGACCTAATTCACCTTCATGGAACACTTTGAGACACTATGATTAATATGGCCCTTACCAATGACAAAAAACATTTAAATCACTTTTATTTCATTTTATATGATCATTTTACATGCTTAATAAACATCAAATCATTCACTCATACTCTGAAACCTCCATTAGGTCTTAAGGACATAATGGGCTTAATTAACCCAAAAAAATTGTCTTCACAAAAGAGTCTCAAACTAATTGAACATAAAATTTCCATGTACAATATGAATATGTATGGAAATATCAAGACCTCAGGAACATCATCCAAACCATAAGCCACCTTAATTCAAACTCAAAATACTCATAAACACCACTACAAGAAGCTTACTCAGATCTGCAATAATTATAATCAATAAAAGTCAACTTTTACCTGCAATAACTACAGATGTATAGACATTCAAAACTCTAAATCAATTTTAGGATGATATATATGGATTATAATTCATTTTTTCTTTTTATACCAAAAATATTTTATTAATACTTTGTCTTCTACAATCATTTCTTTCCACCCTGGTTTATTCAAAAAAAACATAGTCAACAATAGTCAACTCTCACGTGCAATAAATGTAGTTACACGACCATTCAACATCCTAATTAATTTTCATGGATATAACTTGAATTCCTCTACCACTTTTTTCCTTACACCACCATTAAATTCATTTATTATCAAAATTTATAAACAAAAAACTACCTACTAGTTTTCTTTTGTTCACTTGATAGTGCAAATTTGGCTAGGTATGGAAAACAGTGAAATCTGCCTGGGAAACCAACTTCACACCATAATAAATTTTTATATATACCATATCTATACCTTAAATTTGAACCACATTAACTAGGCACAAATATTAACAAACCCATCTGACCACTTTTTTCTGACACCTTCACATGTATGAATGTTGATGTCCTCAATATGCTTACTTATGAAGTTCTACCAAGTTGACTAGAATAACCTAGACCTTCACAAAATTGGTCCAATGAATTCCTTTCACTTCCAAAAGTGACCCAATCACTCTTGACACCTCATATGACCCCTCAAACATGTTTAATCACATAAAAGGTTTGCACACATGATATGCACTCTCAAATCCACTTGGAACCTATCACTTTGCCATTAATGCATTATTTACTAAAATCACCTTGACATCAATGACAATAAATGCATCTCAAGACCATTATAAACACATGAAACCCAAATTTATCAGACCATTAACTCATTTTTCAACTCCAATGGACTTTGTGAACTAGAAAAGAGGATTATAAGGGTTTGAAAAGCAGATTATGAGGGTTTCAAGCTATCACCCAGGGTAATTTAAATCCATGGAGGACCTAGAAAGATATGTAAATAATTGACTACATTATCTATGAATTTACCATGGGTCAAATAGGCTATAAGAAGGCAAAACCACAAGGAGGAGCTTAGGCCAAATAACCATTTACAGGTATGTCATAGGCCTAAATGGAATAACATTAATTGTGTGGTGTTGAATGGATGTCTAAGGGGTTTAAAAGGTAAAAGGAAGATGAATAAGGTGTATAAACTTGTTAGGAAAAAAAAGAGGATTAGGACCAACTAAATAAACCCAACTTTAAGGCCCAACACTCAAAAGACTCAGATCATTAACTATAAGCCTGTCATGGGTAGATTTGAGGAAATGCATACTTGTGATGTCAAGTGAAGAGCCAAAATGGGTGAAAAGAGATCATGATGATCCTGATCGAAGTCTTGATAAGGACACATGTTATAAAGGTCAAATTATTCAAGATGGGTAGTTTGTCAAGAACCAGACTCAAGAGGCCTAGAACATTACTTATAGGCTTGTATGCAAAAAGTTAATAAAGCTTTTTTGTTTTGGATGAATTTGAAGAATGAGGACTTCAAATAAGTGAATAAGACCCTAATGAAATATCCTATGAAGGTGGAACTCCTTACAAGATGAAGAAAGTGGCACAAAGGGACTATTAGGGTCACTGGCACAATATTGCTCTCAAACCCTGATCATGGGCTATCATAGGTTGCAGTGACTTTGAGGAGTGGAATAGGATAAATAACTTGAAAACCTCATATGAGGTAACACAAACCTCAAGGAGGTGTCTAAGGCCAAAACCAAGCAAAGTCATATCATATTATGCCAAATCACCCTTCTCAAGCTCTCAAACAGGCCTATCCTACCCAAAAGGTCACTTTTGGCACATGAGATACATAGGATCTTGAGCCTATTTTGGAAGGATGGAGGGTTGTCCACTCAAAAATTTTGGTGTTAATTCATTCATCAAATCACACAGCTTTATGAACTATCCTTAAGAAGTTATGTGACCCTAAAACCCTTGTTAAACCTTGAATAAGACACGATGACTATTTTGGATCTTTAAATGACTCCATATGCACATAGCTTAGTCTAAAAACACTTGAATGACCAATGTAGGTCTCTTACATACCCAATACCTAATTTCGTAGGTGGCAGGTCTAAGTTAGGGTATAGTGACTCAGTTATAGGCATCTTGAAGATTTATATGCATGATAAGCACTTATTCACACTATGGCTAAGTTGGTATAAGGTAATAATTAAGAATTCCAAATCATGAATGAAGAGCATCATGGTGTTTTGATCTAAACCCTATCTTAAGCGCACACACAAGGCTGCTAGAAAAGGCAAACTTACTTCCAAGTGTATACACATAATATTTTCAAACTTTTAGCACTTACTGACACTCTTTATCTTTCAAAAACCCATCAAGTATCAATCTCTCTGAGTTCATGCCTTAAGGGATGCATTTGGAAAGGAGTGGGTAGACCATTGGTGCTTCACAAGATTCTTATCCTTTTTTCCACTTGTTATCTACGCACTTGTCTTCTGAAAACCCTATCTATACACTTATTTTTATTAGTTATACACTCTTCAGTCATTTCCCACCTTTTTTCCCCCTTTTCCTATCATAAATACCCTTTCAACTATTTATAGTACTAGGTCAACTGGGTCGGCCATGTACTATTGTAGGTAAAATTCATTTAGGTTCTAGGCCAATTCTTGGCCAACCTAGACAATGACCTAGTGAATTTTTATCCATAACAATACTAGGTTGACCCTGTCAACCGAAACTTTCAGAAGGGCTTAGGGTTAAATTCACCTATATATATAAGATCATTTCACCATTATTTAGAAAAAATAATAAGAAGTAAGAGCAATTGCGCATTTACTTATCTATCATTCTATTTGAGGAACAAGCTTAAGGTTTTATACTTTCTTTGGAGATATGGATCTTATCTTATGGAGAAGTATTTTGGATGCATTGACAGGTTGTGTAGCCTAAATCTAATTTATCCTTGTCATCCTTACATACCATAACAACCTCTTGCAAAACACCTTGGCCAAGAGAGATATTGAGGCTCAGTAGGTTTTTCTTCAAAGATAAGTATTCCTAACTTTGTTCTTCCTTTGTAAAAGTAGATAGCTATGCATTTATACTTCTCTTCTATGCATTAGGATTTTGTATACATTGACATGAGTATATGTCTCTTATGCATGTTTAATTTTATTTTTTATTACCCCCACTTTGTGCCACAAACTTTGGTGAACACTAGATTAGAATTTACTTTACTTGTTATTAGTTTAGTGAATATGAAAACATAGGGTTGAGTTAGGATTATTTCAAGATTTTGCTTGATTGGAGGCTTTCGAACCCTCCCTAGTATTGTTTATTGTGATAAGAGATCCTCTAATTGGATCTAACAGATCCACATATTGATCATGTTCCTAACCATCTAATATATCATGAATCAAAATTTTAAGTATGATTTATCTTCTCTGAGTTAGGATTGATTTATTGACATGATGTGTTTATGATTGCATATATTCTAGTGAACTCGACGTGAATCTAACCCTTGCAAATTTTCTTTCATGTTTTTCAATATTTTATCATTTTATTTAATATTTTTTTGTATCTAAGATACTACGTCGATATAATTTCTAACTTGTGTGCAAGTTTAACACAAAATAACTTTGGTCTATTTGTGAAGGTCTTCTTTAGATACATGCTACTAGGTCAAACAGGTCAACACAATATAGAATTTCACTTCCAAATAGGGTAATAGGTTGACCCTATTGACACAATACACTTACAGGTTTCCATAAAATATGCTAGGTTGACATTATCAATATAATATTCTTTACATGCTTTAGTAAATAGGAAACTGCATAACTAGGTTGACCCAGTTGACATAGTTGGTAGAATTTGTAAGTAAAAATAAAGGCACTGGAATAGAAATCTAACTTTCCTCTGTGTCTTCCAACCCACCAAGGTTCTTTTCTCTCTTTCTCTATCATTTTTTTAATTCATTAGAGTTATATTTTTCATAGTTTTTAGTTTTTAAAACTACCCTTATACAGCTAACTAGGTCGACTTGGTCGACCTAGTTCTATATTTTGTCTTATGTCTAAAAGACTAGGTCGACACTATCCACAATTCTTAACAGACCTTTATTTCAGTAGTAAAACAGCAACACTATCAACTCTATTCTATAATCTCTGCATACACTATCATCTGAACTGACATTTTACTATGTTTTAAATTTGTAATTAACATCTATATGCTAGTAATTACTTCACATTTTTACTTCTAGTTGATTGCATGCTTAGAATAGATCACATAGTTTAATTAGGTGGTTTTTTAATATACTATTAAGTTGCACTATTTTTCTCTTTCTTGTACACACTACCAAATCACATAATCTCAAAATGCATTTAAACATTTGTCTACCCAAGGCCTACCTACTTGGATTTTATCACCAAAGAGGAAGCCAAAATTTTTTTCTAGCCAGTATAAACACGTGGTTAATGATATATATTGGCAAAGCACTTGACACCCTAATCGCTGCAATGTGTAAAGTGAAGGGATAGGCCTCAATGTCAAGCTAGTACCATTGCCAACATAGATCTCTTTCAATCTAAACATCCTAAAACCATCCATAAATTGCTTTTTAGTTCCTTACTTTCATCCAACTTCCCTATCACACTTAAAATCATACTCTAATAATATAACAACATTCAGAATGATCACTTAATTATCAATAACTTTCCAAGTTAAATGCTTGGTTTTTTCTCAATTATATGTTGTATTGCAAAAACTTGCATTAGCCAACGTTGATGTAAAGTTTTGTGTTGTGTGGCTCAATTGGATCATCCTCATTGACTCAATTGATTGTGTGTTTCCTTTCATTTCTTACTTTCAAAAGTACTTGCAAATTTTTTTGTTTCAGTACATTGTCATTCTGTTCAACACAGTCTCTTATAGACTATTTGTTCCCCTACCTATAGTACCGAGTCGACCCTATCGACATAGTATTCTTTTATGCCTCCCAAAATATAGTACTAGGTCAAACCTGTCAACTTTGTATCCTTATCTACTTGTTTTATATCCCAGGTTATAGTACTAGGTTAACCTTGTCAACTCTGTATCCTTGTTTTCTCAATTTTCAACTCTATTTTCAATACTAGGTTAACTTAGTCAACTTTGTATACTTATATGTTCCTTCCTATTTCCTTTTTTTTGCATCACCTTTGCTTTATATAATCCTTCTCTTTCATCATGAACTTGTAGTTTGAAGACAAAATTAAGTTGAATTCAATAGATATGATGACTCTTACCAAACCTCATAGGGTCTTCCATAAATAGATTATGGCTCCTCTCCTAGATGAAAATAATGTTCATATAGACACTCGCACAACAAACTATCAGACCCTTCTTCATTCCTCTTCTCTTTATAATCCTCTCTTCTCACTTGAAGATCAACCTGAATTAGAGTATACACTTGAAATAATCCTTTTTATCTCTGAATTTATTCAACATTGAGGAAATGACCCTTGTACCATTTACCATCTCATGATTAATGGTCAATTTGAGGAGTCTTGTTGACCTTCTCCCACGTTCTCACATGAATTTGGGGATACTAGATTCTTTGCTTCTCAATCTCTTCCCTCTATTTTAACCCCTTATTATACCATGTTTTCTTCTTCTTTGACTTCCTCTACGTCCATTCCTAATATCTCTACTAACATGGTAGGCTCTACATCTAGTGAGCCTCTTCTAAGACCCACTATTCTCAATTCTTCCACTAATACATCATTTGCTACCCATAGTAATCATGCTTTTAGTGTTACTTCTTTTCATCCCTTTACTAGTCCATCTTTTGTCATACAAGCAAATTTTGCCACTAGTGCCTCACATTCTAACAGCTCTTCTCAAGCTCCTACTAACATCCATAGTGGTAACCAAGCCACTACTACCAATTCTAATGCTTCAAATACTATCAACAATGTAACTCAAACCCATCAACTCCTATTACAAACTCTTAATCAAATGAACATTTTTCAAGCTAATAATGTAAATCAAATGATGCAAATGCATAACCACCTTATTCATCTTCAAACCCACCCTAAACAGATGCCATGGGGCATGTATAATCAAAATGTTCCCACACCTCCTCTTCGAGATTCCCATGGTAATCTCATCTTTCAACCTCCTCTTATCAACAAGACAATCAAGCATCTTCAAAATAAGTCATTTACATCTAAAAATGCTAATATTGATATAGGAGGTATCACCCCTACCATTTCTTATATTGGGTCAACTGATCCTACTCCTCATCTCAAAATATTTGGAAATCGATATAAAGATTGGTGTATGCATCTAAAATTGATCCTTTATATTATTATCATTAATATTCTTATTAGTTGACACTAAGTTTGCTTAATTTGATTTATCCTACTAATATCCCCCTTCCCTAGTCATTTATCTAATATCCACCTCATCTATTAACCTTATTCATCTCATTTTATCATTAATCCATCCCAAATCCCCATTATCCTAATCTGATCCCACTTATTATTTGGAAATTTTAAATTCCCATGACCCCACCTACCAACCTACACCCTAACCTTTTCTACATCCCTATGAGTCCTAATCCCCATATAACCCCCTTCTAAGCCTAATTAACTCCTTACAAGGTTTCTATACTCCTCTAAATCTAGAACCTTCTCCAAACCTCCCTCTCCTCTCTATAAGCCTCCAAGTTTAAAGGCTTCCAAGGAATTTTAAATTCCTTGCATAATTTATAACCCTTGGATCTCCTCATCTAACTTAAAATTTCAACCCTTGATCTTCCCTCGATAATCTATTTAAACAAGGCCACTTCCTTTATGGAGGCTAATGAGCAAAGGACCAATAAATCCATGTCTAATTAATCCTTGAATAAAGCATCCAACATCCTCAATCATGCCATCACAGTGCCACAAATCTAAGTCAAGGTAATCAATCATCCTAATCCCAATCTCCTTGTTTTGAATTCCATTTGATCATAGCTTAAAGCATTTAGGATTTAGGATTTAAGTGTAGGATTGATAACTTGTTTATCTAATTTCACTTAGTTCTAATGGCTTTAGACTTTACTTAGTGGTTTGAAGTTTGAGTGATTAAATTATGCAGTTTAATCCACAGAGCTCAAATTTTAACTACAATCTGGTGACTAGGATGGGACTTTGCACCTAATTTAACCATTTTATTTGTTATAAATCCATTCAATAGCTTTCAAGGTCAATTGGTAGGAGAAAAATCTTGGATTTTTGAAAATCTTGCATCTACAAGTGTAAGTCACGATTTTACACTAGTATTTGTGACATTGCACTGTGCAGTCATGAATTTGTCTTGTAAGTCACAATTGTCTTAATTGTCAGACATAACCGCTAACCATTTGCCTTGACTGTGACAGTTTTTGGCTTTTCAACAATACCAAAACTCCCAAATCACAATTTTTTAAATTTAGTTGAAATTTTGCCCCTTTTATTCACGTCTTTATAGGTTTCTAACCCGACTCAACCATCCTGACCCAACTCGCACTTTCTTGCCTAGCCTGACCCGACTCACCCAGCCTGACCTGATTCACCTACATCCCATTCTAACTCACACTTTCTTGCCTATCCCATCCCAACTTGTCTACCATGGCCTGACTCACCTATCTCATCCTAACTCATCTCCATCCCAGCCCCACTCGCCTAGCCTAATCAAACTCACCCATCCCAACTCAACTCCACCATCTCAACATAACTATCTTAACCCGACTCATCTGATCTGACCTGACTCATCCCAACCTGACTCATCTAAATCTGACCTAACTTTTCCTAGCTTGACTTGACAAACCTGGCCTAACTCTTGCATCCCAAACTAACTTGACCATCCTTACTAGCCTATCCTAACTCAACTCATCCCAGCCTGACCTAACTCACTCATGATATTATGGTCAAGAATTATGATATTGCAAATTTTTAATAAATTCTTAAAAATAGATTTTGGTCTTCTAATTTGCAAGTTTTTAAAAAATTGTTTTTTGTAAGGGTTTAATCATCACACAATGTGACATTTCATTGCTCATAGCCTCTTGTTTCTACATCCTAAGGGTTTGTGATCTAACAATATATATAGTCACTAACCCTATTTTATAAGATTTTTATCTGTGATTAGCAGGCTAGAAAGAGGGATGCCAGAATAGAAGATCATCTACAAACCAAAATAGGCACAGCCCCTTTAGCCTTTTTTTCCCCTCATCATAAGACAAAACTGCAAATTATGAAAATTATAGAATCGTGATCTTGCATTATTTACTTGTGATATTGTGTCCCAAATAGTGATTTTATAACTCTAACAGTTTTTTACTTTTCTCTATCTATTAAGTTATCATCTTTAGATCCATAGTATAGACCTAGATAAATATATAATTAATACATCCTCTATTTTTTATGTTTATTAAACAAATTGGACATTTTTGGTAAAAATCTAGGTGTTTGTGTATACTAATTTTTTTGTATCATAATTAGTCTCAAATATATCTTGATTATCTGTAAATAGACATTTTTGGCATCTAGGCAAACTAGTCTTGATCTACATAAATGTCTCTTTGAATCTTTTATCCAAATTCTAAGGTTTTGTCATTTATAACAAAACCACAACTATCAAATTATAGCTAATGGAAATTTTGTCTCTTTGAGTTACAGTTTTGTATTGGTATTCATGACTCTATCCTGTGGAGTCACAATTTTGTCCCAAAAGTCACAATATTGCAACACCCTAATCCAACTCAACCACCTTGGCCAGACCCAACTCATCCTCACCCAACTCAGCTAGCTCAACCCAACTCATCCCACCTGACTCACTCATCTCAACCTAACTCATCCTTACCTGACCCGACTCATCCCAACCTGACTCACCTAGCCCAGCTGAACTCATCCCACCCTGACCTGACTCATCTTGGCCCAACTCACCCATCCCAACCTGACTCAGCCCAACTCACTCATCCTAACCTAACTCATCTTGTTTTGACCCAACTTATCCCAACCTAACTCACCCAATGCGACTTGACTTAGCCTAAATCACTCATCCTAACCTGACTCATCCCAGCCTGACTCACCTAGCACAACCTGACTCACCCTGACTCGCTCATCCCAACCCGACTCATCTTGGGTTGACCCAACTCATCTTGACCTGACTCGCCCAACCCAACCCGACTTGGCATGACTGGCTTATCCCAACCTGACTCATCTTGGCTCAACCTGACTCACCTATCCCAAACTAACCTAGCTCATCCTGGCTCAACCTGACTCAACCTATCCCGACTCATCTCAATCCCATTTTGACTCGCACTTTTTATTAACATGTTTTATTAAGGCTAGTGGGACTAACATGTTGTTTCTTGTAGGGGTAAATTTAGTGAAATATTTTAATTAACATCATCATTTGTAGGCATATTTTGGGTCTAACATTTTGTTTTGTAGGTTTCCCCTCAAGAGTAATTTATCAAAACCATTAATCATTGTCTTGCAGGTTGCCTATTTAAATTTGTGAAATTAAAATTACTAACCTTTATCTTGTAGGCCACCTATCAAAGACTTATTTTGACACTTTGAAAATCATTTTTGAATCATCTTGTATATATTTATTTTCAATCACTTTGTCTTGTATATATCTTTGCTTGTGTATTCTTGTCTGTCATCTTGTATATAATCACATATCTTAATCATAATCGATTAATTAATCTTTTGGCTTGCTTAATTATATCCCAGGGCTATGGTTGTTGTATTCTCTCTCTCTTACATCCTTGTGATCAATCCTTAGTGTACCCTCATCAAACCCCCCATCATCATCCATCCTTTATCACCCATCCCCATGATTTGGACCCAGTTCTCATAGACCAATACATCCTAGCCAACAAGGATGAAGTCCTTTTGTGGCACTAGAGTTAGGTGCCCACCTACCCTCAAACCTTGATCCCATTTTTCCTAAATCACCATCCTATATCCCGTCAAAATTAGTATCAACATTCCTTGATGTGGTCACCTTAATCAATCATTACATCATGGAAAATAAAGATGAATTCCTTTTACGACTATGGAATATGGGCGTTCACTACCCTGATTATTTTGACCCCATAAGCCTAAAATCACCTCCCAAACAAGTTAACCATACAACCTTATCCTCATTCCATCATATTTCACCATCCACTTGCCTTATCGAAAGCCCCTTAAACCTAATCTATACTCATCCACAACCAAATTCTCCAACTACCAATCATAATTCATCACCACTCCCTTGCCTTGCTAGCAAAGGGAAGCCCAATTTATCAACCTCATTCCCTAATAACATGACATCACCATCACCTTCTTCCAATTTAAACACTTTCAAATCCAACTCTCAACCCCAGTAAGCAACCCATCCTTTATCACCCACCACCTAAAGCTAGACCCCGCTCTCATTGACCAATACATAGCTGCCAACAAGGATGAGATCCTTTTGCATTTCATTACAATAGGTGTCCCACTTCTTGAAGGCATTGATCCCCTTTCACTCATTTTACCTCCAACATAAACCCATTCATGTAAGTCCCCTTCCAATCCCTCATCCACTCATCTTTTCCAGTCATATACCCCTTCCTCACTAGCAAAAGGAATCGCATCTCGGCCACCTCATCTACTACCTAGCCTTCCACCCAGTCATGTCAATAATCATCTAATCTCAATTCTAATGCTTCCACATCTAAGAATAAATTAGGTCATTATACCCCCTTCTTATATCCCTAAAATCCATTTTCTAACAACTAGTCACCACCAACATGATGGTCTGTCCACCCATCCAACATCTTGATCCTACTAGGCCTAAGCCCTCCTGGTATAAATCAAATCGATATTATCTGCATCATCAAACTTGGGGGAATTCCCTTAAATAATGTTGAAATTTCCAAGATTATGTTTAAGACATCATTAATCATGGTGATATAGTAATTAAGGATGAATCAGATGAGTTTACCTCTTTGGGTGAATAAGAAGAGGAATGCCAAGATTCCATTCTTGATCATGATCAAGATCTCCCCCTTCTAAAACATGGTCAAGACACCTTGTCCCTCTTACATGATCCTCCCATCATCGACCAATCCTCTATCAGTCACAAGTCCATTTCCCATACATCTCATGAATCCTTCCATGGTCCTATCTTTGCTCAATCCACATTCATCCATCACCTCCCTCTCACTCATCATATCAAATACCCCACGTTGATAGGACAATCACTCCTCTATTTGCAGCATCATGTCTTATGCATTAAAGCCAACATTAGTTCCAATAAAGGTCCTATCTAAATTAGGATCATGTTCTACACCTGCAACTAAATTAGATTCCTCATCAAAATCATCATCCCTCATCAATATTGAAATAGATGATGATCATGCCTGCCATTTTAAATATCCCACTCAAGATGATGATGTCATAACTGAGTTCTTAAATTTTTTATATAATCTTCAGAGTATATATGATCCTACCTCAGATGCGTGTATTAGTGATCCTTTAACGATTCTGGAAGACACATTCTTCAACATTGAGGATAGGCCTCCTAATGACCTTTATGAGGATTATTTTGTCCATTACCCCTTTGATCCATCACCCAACATTAATCACCCACTTCACCTACATAATCCCTAAATCCCACTCCATCTAGGGGACGAATAGGGACATGCATCACTTGATTCCCCTCCACATTCAATATGATGTGCCCTCAATACAATGATCAAAGACCCTATTCTAAAATTCATAAATCATGATCAAACCATCTTTGATTTTATTATACTATGTCAAGTAAAGTCAAATCATCAGCCTAATAAAAAAATATTTTCTCTTAGTGAATCCCGAAGGTAGGCACTAGGAGAACATCAAATTTAAAATACTCATTATATATCAAGTCAAAAATCAATCCCCTATGGTGAAGCCCAAAAACCAGCACTAGGGGGTAGTCAATATCAGATCCAATCAGCAAATAAAGTCAAAAATCATATGACTAATCATCCTCTTAATGTTTGGATCAAAGAGTAAAAAAATTAAATGATCTTGGATACCTTAATCTCATGTAACCAATCTATGGAATCCCCTTTACCATATCCAATGATGTATGCAACTGTTGAATCCCATTTCTATTCCCCATCTCATCATATCATCCGACATGATCATATCCCTCATTCACATCCTATATCCCATCATCACATCCATGGAATATGCCTATCCCATCCATGCATCAAATCCTTGGGTAGCATTATCCCTCATAGGGGTTACAAATAAACTTGGTCAAAACATTCAGAGGATCTTAAATCAAGAATAAATAAAGACCATTGAGACATGATCTTAGCATCACATATTTCTAGAATAGGTGTTGGCTAAGAATCCAAGCCGTATCGGCAATCCTACATCTCGCCCTTCTTTAATAAAATGAGATGCCTAATAAAGTCATAAAAATCAATAAATTCAAAAAAAAATCATTTGTCCAATGGTGAAAACTAATCTTTTGACACCTTGGGCAAGTATCATGATGAGTATCAGTTTTAGGCATCATGGTAAAATAATCCATTGTCTTCATTGTACCTTAACACTTGAGGGCCCAATCCATAATTTTTATCCATCACATCCATCCTTTGTTAATCCATCCATACTTGTCTCATCCCTCATAATGCTTATCCTATCCCTTAGTCTATTGTTCTTACCCATCATCTACCATCATATCATTCAATCTTATCTCTCATTCCTTTTTACTTGGCCTTCATGAGGAAATGGAAGGTGTCTTGAGAACTATCCCAAAATCATCTTGGCATATCCTCTAATGGACACTTGGGCAACTAAACATATAATTCCTTCATGATGTGGTCATTGGCATCCCTAGTCCATTCCTCCTTGGTCCCCATCATCTTCATCCTTTTTTCATCCCATTCATCATCTCATTCACCCTCAACTTGTTTGCTACACTTGGTATTCTCTTTTCTAGTAACCCTATTTGTATAGTGTACATATATGTTCTAAAAAAGCCCTAAAATTTTTAAATATGTCAAAAAACCCTAAAAATCATAAAACGTGAAAAAGCCAAAAATTGTCCCATTGTGTCTTGTCTTATTCCTAATCCCTAGTCGCATCCATCTTCATCTGTCTCATATTTTTCCATCTTTGGATACCATATTCGATCTTGGAACCAAATTGGAGTGTTCACCCATCTCCCCATATCTTCCTCATCCTTTTGACTAAGTGTTATTAGCATGCATCACCTTGTCAATGAGTTTAACCTAGCACCCATCACTTCTTATCAATTGCCTTTTTCGTATCTCACACACATCAACTCATTTCTTTACTAGTATGAAAGGTATTTGATCCCATCACCTTCCTTATCATTGCCTCTTCATACCTAGCACCCATCAAATTACTTCTTTTCTAGTATGGAGGCTATTTAATCCCATCATCTCCTAGTCTCCTTGCTAGATTAAACTCTTCCAAGGCCTTGTCTGTTGGTAATCCTTGGTAATCACTTTTCTAAACCACCTTCCTTGGTCACTTTTCAATTCAATTTCAAGACCAAATCTATATTCAAAGACCTTTTCCCATCTTCCATCCTTATATCCACAACTAAGGGCAACATCTTAGACTAATCATAATCATGATCACCCTATCCAAATCCAAGCCCATCACCCAATCATCCCAGATCATCATAGATCATCCCATCACCTAGTCACTCATCCCATCATTAGCCAAGACATTGGGACACTACATGTAGATATTCTGTGTGTTATTTGTTTGTTCTATTAATCTTATTTGCATGTCTTTTATCATGTATATGTCTTGTTTCTCTTATGTTTTATTTGAATCATGTTTTATTGCCTATTGGTCAATGAACAGGGATGCAATAAGGACACCAAAAGTGACCTCGAGGATGCAGATTTCACTACTTCCCCATGCACTTTGTCACTACATCCTCTTGGTCATGTCTATATCATGGGGCATACTTTCAAGTGCCATACTTAATGGATTACTTAGATTATGATGAGCTTTATGACAATTGTGATGGCTTGATCATCTACACCTCATCATCTATTGAATCATCTAATCATCATTAATCTAATCCTCTTGACACATTCAGCTAACATATCCTCATCTCATCATCTGAATAACATACTATAATCACTAACATCATCCTCTAATCACTAATCATAATCATCAGCATCATATTTTATTGAAAACTACACCACTTTGAGGTTTTTTCAGACTATGTAGGCAGCACTTGGACACCTTTCAGTGCCCAAGGATAGCTCAGTCACTATCCCTCTTGTTCATCCTCATCCCCTAGTCTTTTTGTCACTCAATCACATCATTTATTTTTTCTAATCATCTTCATCATATTTATCAACAATAGATTTGAGCTACACCCATCATCAATCTTATCAAAATATTCTTACACTGGCCTATAGCTCTCCCTTGCATGCATCTTTTCTTGGGATATGTCTAAATTTTGTGGCCCCTTTAATCCAATCATCAACATGTTACGATTGATTCCCCTCCAGGATGTGTTGACAACTGTCAAACCCATCATCTTTACTCCTTATACATATGTCTTTACTAGGGGCATCATAGATCTGTAGCTCATTAATCAATTCAACTTCATCTTCTTCATCATTTATCTCACATCTAACATCCCATCCCCTCGTCTATCCATCGCATCCCACCCCTCTTCTCTTATTTTGAGTGGCCATCCATCTCATTCTTCCTTGTATGTTCCCTTAAGGGGGCATCATATCCACTAAAATCATCTATTAACATTCATCTATCAAAATGGTTTTTCTTTGAAAGATCATTACTCCTTTTTCTTCACTACACTCATAATGCCCTTTTAAAGAGGGGCAAAATGTATGCATCTAAAATTGCTCACTTATATTTTTGTCACTAATATTCCTATTAGTTGGCACTAATTTTGTTTAATTTAATTTATCCTACTAATATCCCTTCACTAGTCATTTATCTAATATCCCCCTCATCTATTAACCTTATTCATCCCATCTCATATTAATTCATCGTAAATCCCCATTATCCTAATCGAATCCCACTTACCTATTATTTGAGAATTTTAAAATTTTATGACCCCACCTACTAGCCTACACTCTAGCCTTTCCTACATCCCTATGAGCCCTAATCCTCACCTAATCCCCATATAACCCCATTCTAAACCTAATTAATTCCTAAGAAGGTTTCCTAGATTCCTCTAAATCTAGAACCTTCTCCAAACCTCCCTCTCCTCTCTAGAAGCCTCCAAGTCTAGATACTTCCAAGGAATCTTAAGTTCCTTAGATAATTTACAACCCTTGGATCCCATCTAAATTCAAATTTCAACCCTTGATCTTCCCTCCATAATCTATTTAAACAAGGCCACATCCTCCATGGAGGCTAATGAGCAAAGGAACAACAAATCCAGTCCAATTAATCCTTAAATCAAGCGTCCAACATCCTCAATCATGCCATCACAATGTCACAAACCTGAGTCATGGTAATTGATCATCCTAATCATAATCTCCTTGTTTTGAATTATGTTTGATCATTGTTTAAAACATTTAGGATTTAGGATTTAAGTGTAGGATTCAATAAATTCTTCATCTAATTGCACTTAGTTCTAATGACTTTAGACTTTACTTAGTTTTTTTAAGTTTGAGTGATTAAATTGTGTACTTTAATCCATAGAACTCAAATTTCATTTAAAATTGGGTCAAATTAAATACCTTTTCCACTACCAAGCTATTAGCCAAAACTCTTATGGGTGATGATTTAGAATGGTACAACCAACTTAAAACTCATTCTATTACTAGTTTGGAAGATTTAGTAAATGTTATAGTCCAAGAGTTCCAAACTAGTGATCTTCTTGAGAATACCTTGACCCATTTTATCAATTGTAAGCAACTCAAAACCAAAACTTCCCAAGATTTTGTTAAAATATGGAAGATATTGTCCAACAAATGTGAACATAACATGGCCGATGATAACCTCTTCCATCTCTTTACCAATGCTCTTTTTCTCAAGTTGTAATATTGGGTTCAGACTCTCTCTCCACATACATTGGAAGAGGCTATTGACCAAGCTAAACATCAAGATTCCTTTATGCATCAATTCGAGCCATCCCAAACTTATATAGGTACTCATATATTACTTACGAACAAAAATCATCATGCTACTAATGATGCTGTCATAGACTCTTATGATACCATTCACACTATTCAAGTTGTTTTTCCTAACCAATCTTCACAACTAGCTCCCTCTTCCAACCAATCTTCAAAACTAACTCCCTCTTCCAACCAATTCACCAATCCTTATTTATCTTTACCTAATAACATCAATATTCACAAACCTTTATCCTCAGCAAAATTATTATAATGTCTATCAAGGCCTCTCCCGCGAGAACTTGATCCCACTCATCCTATGAAATCTTGGTATGATCCCAATAATTTTTTTTGGTTTCATGCTAGTTGGTGTCATTCTCATGAGACATGTAGGTAGTTTCCTAATTTGGCTATGGATTTTCTTCTTGGTCCCAGTTTTGACCATGATTCTATCATTCAAAAATGCAACAAGTTGTTTTTCCTAACAAATAATAAATCTCAAGCTTTGAATCAAGCTAATGCTCATTTGGACATCTATAAAGATCCTCTTCCAAATCATCAAGACACCTAAGACAAACCTACCCTTAGTGACCCAACACCTAAAAACAATGTTGTTAATATGACTAGCATGCAAAGGCTGTTTACTTTAATTGATCCTCAACCCTTCCACACACCTCCATTGTCTCGCACATTTCATGTTATCCAAGATTATTCTTCAATTCACTTAAATGAGTTGGGACAAAATGACCTTATAACTTTTGATGAATCAATTCCAACTCCCCCCTTGCATAACACTTCTCAAAATATTTTTACTATCCCTCCATCTTCTTTACCTATCACCCATGACACTCAAGCTTTTATCAACACTTATATCACTTCTCAAAAACAATTTGAATCCACTGCTTCATTTTCTCAACATAATCTACAAACTTGTCCTCTAACCAAACCATCTACCTCTTACCAACACAAATTCACATATACTTCGACTCCTCCTTCTGAAGACCTCCTTCAAGACTATGCACCTCTTTATAACAATCTTCTTATGGGTTATGATGAGTGGGATCCTATCATGAAACTCAATAATCTCCCATCCCAAACCACATTTCTCAAACTTATGAGGACCTCTCTAGGTCATCGAAACTATCTTATGTAACTTTTGTTCAAAATGAACATCCCTCATCCTCCCCTAGCAGGACGTGTAGCAACCTTATCTAGGTCTAAAAATAACACATTACAAAAATGTGAAGAGATGTCCATCCATGTTGACAACATAATGGACACTTCTCTTTCCCTCAAATTTCCCATTGCTTCCATGATTCCTGATGAGATTATGCTTTGTGTGAATGTTCCTCCTCTTTTCATTAGTGCCTAAATTGGTGATATTCAAATCAATCATGCCTTGATTGAAGACAGTTCTAGCACTTGTATTGCCACTCTCAATTTTATTAAAACCCTTGGATATTCTAAATGTAATCTTAAATCCACACGTACCACATGTCAAGGCTATGATCAAAGGCAAATGCCTCCTTTAGGTTGTGTGTGTCTCCCCATCACCATCCCACCTATCACCATTCACATGAAGGTGATGATATTTAACTTTCCTCTATCTTACAACATTTTTTTTGGTAGGCCATGGACTCATCATATGCAAGCAGTTGCATCTTTCACTTGTGAGTTAAATTTCCTTACAATGGATCCATCTATAGGATTCTAGGTGACACCAACCCTTAGAATTTTGAATAATCCCAAGACCTAGGTGTATTAAAGATTCTTACCCTTAAACCCTTACCAAGTGTTCCATTTCATGAGTCTCAATGATTTAACTTTCTCGTCAACTCCACTCAATGTTACTGTTAGCCAAACTTCACTCCCAAGTTTAGCCTTTTCATTATGGCCAAGTATAGCATTTAGAATGGTGTACTCCCATAGCAAAATGTCAAGTGTAGTTTCCTTCTGAGAATGCTCCTTCAAGAACTTGATCCTTTTTACTTTGCTGAATGGTCTTTTGCCAAAGGAATTGGTACGTTCAATTTTTTTAAAGGAATTGTTTCGGATAATTTGTCTGAAACAATCTTTCTGAAAGGTTGTCTTCTCTCCAAGTGGGAAATTTCATTTTATCGAAAGAATTCTTTTCAAGTTTTTGAAAGGCACTTTTCAGGAAGGTGGACCGTTTCAACATTTTTGAAGGGACACTTTGCTCTTCTCTAAAGGGCAATTCCACTTTTTCGAAGGGCAATTCCACTTTTACGAAGGGCAATTCCACCTTTTCAAAGGGTAATTCCACTTTTCTGAAGGGTTTGTTCTTTGAGTTTGTTCTTTCTTTAAGACTTTTTGTCTGAAATAAAATTTTGAAAGAATTCTCCTTTGCGAATTTTTTGAAAGAATTCTTCTTTGCAATTCTCTGAAGGAATACTTTCAGCTTTTTTTTGGAAAAAAGTCCAAAAGAATTGATCTTTGCAAACTTTCTGAAGGAATTATTTCAGACTTTTTATCTAAAATAATATTTTCAAATGGTATATTGCATATTATCGAATGGTCTTTTTCTTCAAAGTGTCCTTCAGAAAAAGTCTGAAGAGACACTTTCAAAAATCTTGAAGGGATTTTTCCTCAAAGAAAGGTCCACTTTCATCCTTCCAAAGGGCATCTTCCAAAGAAGGGTACAGTTCAAAGGTGTTGAAGGGTCTCTCTTTCAAGTAATTGGTCACTTGAAAAAAGTTTGAAGGGGCAATTTCATTCTTTTGAAAGGCACTTCAAGTTTTGAGATAATATTTTCACTTACAAAGTGCCCTACACAAAAGTTCGAAGGGTCTTTTGTCTTCAAAAGTGTCCTTTGGAAAAGTGTAATTAGACCACTTCAAAAGGTCTAAAGGGACACTTGGGAAAATTCCAAAGGGTATAAAAGTTTTTTAGAGTCTGTAAAAGGATTGCCAAAGGGCATGTTTGAATATTCTGAAGGGTATAGACACTTGTGGAGAGTCCTTAGAAAGATGGGTCTAAAGAGAATGGAAGGGAGTTCATAGAAATACAACACCATGAACATCAAACTTCCACCTCAACAAATAGTCATTAGTGTTCAAACAAGAAGTCACAAGAAGATCCAAGGGCTCACGTCCTTCATATTTCAAAACAATGAGAGAGCCGATATCATCATTGATCAATCAGGATCTGAGTCATTCCTTGAAGACCAATCAAAGAAGGAAAAAGCCAAACATAATTAAAAGGACAAATTTTCAACAGGTGGATAACTACTTTGATGTTGTGACTCAACCCAAGAATATCTTGATTTTGCTAAGTATGAACATTGGAGGATCATCTTTGAGAGAGCAGGCCAATAGTGTAACCACTTGAGATGACATGGATCAATCATGTGGCTAAAAAGAGCATCATTGGCAAAGATGGTTGTAACTGAAGACAATGACTCCTAATAGATTGATTCCTCTCTTTGGTGCTCAAAGGTCTCTCCCTCTTTGACATCTCTTGTGCTATATATATAGCCCTTGGGCTAATTAAAAATCATCCACATAGTGGATGATGAAGCCCTGTTGGAATGATATCACATTTTGCCTTTAAGCATTAAGTACTAGTCAATTTTATTTCAAGTTTTGAGCAATTGTTTGAGTGGGTAAGAGATGTATAGTGACAGCAAGTGATAGTTTTCATCCTTTTGTCCTTTGTCCGTCATGCCTGAGCAAGAGTTTTGGATCTAACTGGTCATACAAAGTATGTCTAAGTGTATTGAATTTTTGCATGTGTATTACTAATTTGAAATGTGCAAAGTTTGCCTTTTAGTTCATTATCCTTATGTCATTTTACACATCTCACTTCTGTGTTGAAATACTTGTGCTAGAATCCTTAGAGCTTGGGAATGGTTTGTGTGTTTTGTTGTATTGTGCACTAGAATATGATACTCATGTGGAAGATAATCTTGATGTATCACCAATATTAGAGTAGGTTTTCCTTTTCTACAATTTATAACTCTTTTCTTTTCAATTAACTGGTTTAAACAGAGATTGTCTTGAAAAATACATACAGGGAGCTAACCCTTTAAATCTAGAGGTTCATTTTCTGTATAGGCACACCCACATACCTGGAAATGTCCCAACATTGCCCAAATTTGGAATAGGTCTGAACACCCTCTAATGGGGTTCAATATTTGGAAACAATAGTTTTGGCACGCCCGATGGGACCAATTATTTACATGTCAAGGTGAATGTTGGTCTTGACAAGCTTAGGGTTGTAGAAATATCCTTATTCCAACATTTTCCACATTATACTTTATGGTCCTCACTAGGTCATCTAGGACTTCTGATCAAACCCCTCTAGATAAATCTCTTTTTGAAGATCAACATCCTAAACCATTCCCAGCACTTAGAGATCCTTGGCAAGGAGGTTTTGAAGAAGAAGTTATTGAGGAAATTAGAGAAATAGGAGATCAAGAGGAAAGAAGAGAAATGGATAGACAATAGCCTTTCATAGCCTTTAACACATAAAATCCAATTGACCTTCCTACATAAGACTCTATTCCTCCCAATGCTACCAAGAGTCTCCCTGGTTCAATGGAGAGGGTCATATTACCCCATCTAAGCATATTTGGGACACTTTGAATTTTTGTAACTTCCATAATGTCAACCGAGCCAACATAGCCAATAGATTGCTTGCTATGTCTCTAAAAGGCAAAGCTATTGACTGGTAGAGGACTTTGGAAGGTGGTTGCATTACAAGTTGGGATGGCTTTGGGGAATTTTTGGTGACTAAATTTGAGAATAAGAGTGGCCACACTTCACTGATCCATCAGTTGAACGTGATAAAGAGTGGTCTTAATGAATCTATAGGGGATTTCAATGAAATATTTCAAAGGACATGGCATAGGTTGCCCCCTGTCATGAGACATCCTCCAATATTTGTGTTCCCCACCTATCTTAAAGGAATTGGTAATGATGTATCAGTGATGTTACAATTTATGGGAAGATTCACTCTGCCTGATGCATATGAAATAGTAATTGAAATTGAAAATACCTTGATACATGCTAGAAGACTCCCTCCAAGAGTTTTCATGTCATTGTTTCATGGTTCAGTTAAAGATCCAAGCATAGCTCAAATTCTTAACACCAATCTCAAGCCAAGAGCCTTCCCCAATAAAGTGGATAGTATTGTTAACAAAGATGAGGAAATCTAGTCATTACGAGCTCAACTCAAGCAAGCTCAATTCCAGACAAGTGCTCCACCTAACCATCAATACTATCCTCAACAAGGCTATAGATTTCCACCCCAATACAACTACCAAGGAAGAGGACAGGTTCATCAAGGTTTCAATAGGCAGCCCAATGCCTATAATCCTAATCCCACTCTTTCCATGAAAGTTGTTGTTCCAGTACATGTTAATCTGGTCCAAGAAGAGAATCATTTGGACCAATGGGGACAACCTCCAGGTAAGTTTATGCATGATGGTGGAGAAGACAGCCAAGCTTTGGTGGCACAAGAGGAAACTAATCCTTATGTAACATCAGAAGAAGTAGACCTTATGCAAAAGAATAACCATGGAGAAGGTAGCAACCAAAGTGTAGGCATGATGAACTTCCAAGCAAGAGATGATTATGTGTTAAATCAAAGCGTGTCAGTTGAAGCCAACACAAGATCCAAGAAGAGAGTGTTGAGAGAAGGTTAAGAGGCATGAGTAACTCCAAGTGATGCCTCTCTAAGGCCACAAGGTGTGACTCCTAATGCAGTTCCTACTACAATTCATGCTCCTTAGCAAAATCAGAATGCTAGTTGCATTATCAAGCCTATAACATAGCAGGTTCAAACTTCTCTACCTTCAAAGGTCCAAGAAAAGGTTAATTTTCCCTCTCTAAACAATATTAATTCTTTGAATGGTACTAAGACAAGCATAACTCTTTGGGAGGTCTTGCACATGCCTAGCCAAAAGGAGTTCTTGAAAGAACAGCTCACAAGCATCCATACAACCCCCCAAAATTCAAAGCACAATGGTCTAGCCCTTACCAATGATCCAAGCCATGTCTTAGATCCCTCCACCAAGTCTAAAAAACATCCACCCTTCTATCTCACCATCATTATGGGAGACAAGCTGGTCCATAATTGCATTGTGGATAGTGGAGCTAATACCACTATTATACCTAAAGTGGTGGTTGATAAGCTGGGATTAAAATATGAGCCACATAGAAAGAGTGTATTTTAGATTGATGGGACTCCAACTAAGATAGTGAGACTGGTCAAAGGTCTGAAGGTCTTTTTACATGATTTCCTAAGTTTTTGAATTTTCCAAGATGTTGTGGTGGTAGACCTTCTAGCTCATTTTGCTATCTACTTGTCAAGGGACTTCACAGCTAAGATAGGAGGGTACCTTTCTGTTGATTGGTCTTTCCTAGAATTTAAAACAATATATGGAACCAAGGTGACTATAAGGACTTATCTCTTATAAAGGTTTCATATTGAGCCATACATGGAGATAAACTCAAATCAAAATTGTCTAATTAGCAAATAACAAGAAAGTGTTATGGACAGTGAAGCATTCTCCCCCCTTGAAGGTATTTTTCATCTCTTCCTTGACAAATATAGCACTGAAACACATGGACTTGATCCATATACTTTCATTGAAAACATTTATTTGGGAGTTTATTGTATGTGTGAAGGGGATGTTCCAATCCCTTCACTCACTAATGAAGACCATGAACTTGATGGGATATGGGAAATATTCTTTGATGGCTCAAGAAGCAAAGCAGGTGTAGAATATGGTGTTATGTTAGTTTCTCAATCAAAGAATCACTATTAATCCTCATATATATTCCACTTTAGTTGCACTTGCAATGTGGTAGAATATTAAGGTCTGGTCCATGGTCTCCAATGGGCAAAGAAGAGAGGAATCAAGAATCTAAAAGTTTATGGATATAGTGAGTTGGTCATCCACCAAGTAAAAAATCAAAGTGCAGCCAAGAATCCCTTACTTAAATCCTACAATCATATGGTATGGTACCTACTTGAAGACTTTGATGCCTTCAACATACAACCCATACCAAGGAATTTCAATAAACATGTTGACAGATTGGCTGCCATAGGGGCATGGTTTGATACAGGTGGTGATGTGGGAGAAGAGAAAGATCAATCTCATATCAATATCATTGTGAGACCCTCTATTCTAGATAATTAAGTGTCATGGTAGGTGTTTGAAAGTGATGAACACCTTGTACACTTCTTGGAAAATGAGGCAGGTTTCTCCTCAAAAAACCAAAAGAGACTACATGATCAATATGAATAGCAAATCATTCAGCTGAAGACAAATAAAATACCTAAGGCATTGATTACCTTAGAAAGTTTTTTCAATGAAAATGATCAAAAGAAGAAAGAAAGAGTGAGCATGTCAACAAAGGAAGAGAACTATGAAAGAGTCTTGATTTTTAAGGACAAACTTTTGAAAATTGGCAAGGTATGTTCTAGGCCTAAGAGGCAGGATTTTATTAAATAGTGCAAAGAGTTTCATGACATCTTTGCTTGGGAATATAAAGACCTGAAAGGGTTTAATCCAATTTTAGCTCATCATACCATTGAGTTAGAACCTAGATCTAAATTGGTCATACAAAATCAAAGGCCTATCAATCCCAAGATAGAAGAACTCGTGAAGAAAGAGATAACCAAGTTGATTGAGTCTAGGATTATCTTACCTATCAAACACTCAACTTGGGTGGCTAATCTTGTACCTGTCTAAAAGAAGAATGGAGAGATCAAACTTTGTGTGGATTTTTGAGATCTTAACAAAGTGTCTCTCAAAGATCATTATCCACTACCTTCCATGGAATAAATTATGCAAGTTGTTTCAAGTTCTCAATGTTTCTCACTTCTTGACATTTATTGTAGCTACAACCAAATATTGGTAAATGAGGATGATCAATTCAAGACAACCTTCACACAAAGTGGGGAACCTTTGCCTATAAGATGTCTTTTAGTTTGTTCAATGCTGGAGCCACTTTTCAAAGAGCAATGGGCATGGATTTTAAAGGTTTGATCATTAAATTTCTACTTGTGTACCTAGATGATGTAAATATTTTTCCAAAAGATGATGTTGATCATATGAACCATCTAAGGTGGGTGTTTGAGAAATGTAGGGAATATGGCATATCCCTTAATCTAAAAAAGTGCATCTTTGTTGTTCATGAAGGTAAACTTTTGGGGCACATTATTTCAGAAGGCGGCTTATCTATTGACCCCAAAAGGATTGAGGTTATCCTAAGCTTGTCATTGCCTCAACATAAGAGGGGACTGCAAAGCTTCTTGGGGAAAATAAACTTTGTTAGAAGGTTTATTCCAAACTTTACAACTGTGGTAAAGCTTATCACAACCATGCTAAAAAAGAATTAAATCTTTACTTGGACAAAGGAGGGAAAGAGCAGTTTTGAGACAATCAAGCAAGAAATTGCAAAATCCCCTACTCTATTAAACACAAACTTTGCTAAGGATTTCATACTCTATACCTTTTCCAACCTTAATACAATCTCATCCATTCTTATGAAAAATAATGATGAAGAGATAGAGCAACCAATTGCATTCTTCAGCCAAGGATTGGAGGATTATGAGGTCAGATATACATTTGTTGAGAAGTAGGCTTTGATAATGATAAGAGGATTGAAAAAATTTAGGAAGATGGTCTCAAAAAATAAGATACATGTAATGGTTTCTCATCCTAGCACCAAAGAGTTTCTCATAAGCAAAGACCTCAATGAAAAGAGAGTTGGCTAGTTCACAAAGATGATGGAATATGATGTGGACATCAAGGTGACAAACTTGGTGAGAGGACAAGGATTGTGCAGGCATTTAAATTCATACCTGCAAGAGCCAAAAGAAGAGGTCTTGATCAACCAAGTTCACCCCCAACTAGTAGATCACATACCAGTTCAGAGCTGGACACAAGACATCATCAGTTTTATTCCAAATGGTGAGTGTCCCAATGGTTTGAGAAACTCTCAAAGGAGATACTTTAGATTGCAGACCATTCCCTATTGCCTTGTTCATAATGTTATTTTTATAAAGGATATAAATGGTGTGTAGTTGAGGTGTGTTGATAGTGGTCAATTTGACATGCTACTGGAAATTTTTCACAATGGTATAGATGGAGGTGATTTCTCTCCTAGAACTATAATTGCCAAGACAATAAGGGCTAGTTACTATTGGCCTAGTCTTTTTAAGGACTATTATCATTGGGCTAAGGTGTGTCCTCAATGTGCCTTCTTTTTAGGCAAATAGAAACTTGCATCCCTTCCGTTAAATCCTATCAAAGTGGACCAGCATTTCATGCAATGGGGCCTTAATTTTATTGGTATGATCAACCCTCCATCAAGTGCTAGAAATAAATAGATATTGATTGCTACTGACTACTTCACAAGGTGGGTAGAAGTTGTTGCATTAAAGGAGGCAAATGAAAACACTATCCTAGAGTTCTATGAGAACATTATAACAAGGTTTGGAGTTCCTCATGTCATCATTTCTGATAATGCACTTGCCTTCATAAGTGCCAAAACTTTTGATTGGACAGGCAGAAATAGAATTCACTTGACTAACTCATCTAATTATTACCCTCAAAGTAATGGACTGGTTGAGTCTACCAACAAGAACCTCATCAAGATCATTAAGAGAATATTGGAGAATAATCAAATATCCTCACATAGCAAGTTGAAAATAGTGTTATGGGTAGACAGAATTACTCCTAAAAAATCAATTAGCATCTCTCCTTTTGTACTTGTTTATGGGAGAAAAGCCAAGTTGTCCATATCCCAAGAACTCCCTACCCTAGAACCTACACAACAACTAAAATTACTTGAAAACACTCCAATGGAACTCAGGTTGACAGAACTAATGCAACTGCAAGAGGCAAGGGATGATGCACACAAGGCTTTGGAGCACCATCAAGTACTCATGAAGAAGTCTTTTGACAAAAGAACAAGTGCAAGAGTGTTCAAAGAGGGTGACTTGGTCTTGAAATGGGATGAAGATAGAGAAAAGATAGGTAGACATACAAAGTTTGACACTTTGTGGAGTGGCCCTTACATCATCAGCAAGTGCAAGAAAAGCAACTCATTTTAGTTGTCCAAGATGAATGGAGAAGAGTTGCCTATCCTTGTGAATGGGATACACTTGAAATTCTACTATTAGTCATTGCTTATCTTTTTGTAAATACTAGTTTAGATGTGTGTTTCCTTTCAATTTGTTGTTGTGTTCCCTAAGTGCTTTGTAGCACAAGTGTGTTTCCTTCTTTGTGTTGGTGTGTGTCTCTACCCTCGTGCATGTGAATTACCTAGCTCAAGTTTTGAGCCAGAGGTCTATTCAGGTTATTTTTGGGTGCCTATATGCATGACTCCACACCCAATGGAAGGATTGTGGCAACTAGTCTTTAGCATAGTAGGCATGCCACCCCTCACAATCACCAAGAATGTTAGCCAAAATTCACTCCCACATTTTGCCTTTTCATTATGGCCAAGTACAACATTCCAAATGGTGCACTCCCAAAGCAAAATGTCAAGTGTGGTTTCATTTTAAGAATGGTCCTTCAATAACTTGGTCCTTTTACTTTGTCGAAAGGTCTTTTGCTAAAGGAATTGGTACTTTCAATTTTTCCAAATGAATTGTTTCAGACAATTTGTCTGAAACAATCTTTTTGAAAGGTCTTCTTCTCTCCAAGTGGGCAATTTCATTATGTCGAAGGAATTCTTTTCAATTTTTGAAGGGCACTTTTTAGGCAGGTGGATCATTTCAACATTTCTAAAGGGACACTTTTCTCTTTTTTGAAGGGCAATTCCACTCTTTTGAAAGGCAATTCCACCTTTTCAAAGGGCAGTTCCTTTCTTTCGAATGGTAATTCCACTTTTCCAAAGGGTTCGTTCTTTGGGTTTGTTCTTTCCTTCAAGCATTTTGTCTGAAACAAAAAGTTTGAAAGAATTCTCCTTTTTGACTTTTCTGAAAGAATTCTTCTTTGCAACTCTTCGAAATATTTCTTTTGACTTTTTATTTCAGACAAAAAGTCTGAAAGAATTGATCTTTGAAACTTTTTTGAAGGAATTGTTTCAAACTTTTTGTCTAAAACAATCTTTGTGAAGGATATATTGCAAATTGCTAAAGGTTATTTTTCTTTAAAGTGTCCTTCAAAAAAAATTTGAAGGGACACTTTCAAAAACCCGAAGGGCCTTCTCAAATAAAGGTCCACTTTCATCCTTTCAAAGGGCATCTTCCAAGGAAGGGTACAGTTCAAAGGTGTTGAAGGGTCTCTCTTTCAAGGAAGTGGTCACTTGCAAAAAATTCAAAGGGGAAATTCCATGCTTCTGAAAGGCACTTCAAATTTTGAGAGGATCTTTTCACTTGAAAAGTGCCCTACACAAAAGTTTGAAGGGTCTTTTGTCTTCAAAAGTGTCCTTCAGAAAAGTGTAATTGGTCCACTTCCAAAGGTCTGAAGGGACACTTGGGAAAAGTTTGAAGGGTATAAAAGTCATGCAGAGTCCATAGAAGGATTGTCGAAGGGCATGTTTGAGCAGTCTAAAGGACATAGACACTTGTGGAGAGTCCATAAAAAGATGGGTCTAAAGAGAATAGAAGGAAGTATGTAGAAAGACAGCACTATGAACATCAAACTTTCAACTCAGTAAATAGCCATTGGTGTTCAAACAAGGACTCATAAGTAGATCCAAGGTTTCATGTCCTTCATCTATCAAAACAATGAGAGAGCCCATATCACCATTGATCAATCAAGATCCGAGTCATTCCTTGAGGACCAATCAAAGAAGGACAAAGCCAAAAAAAATGAAAAGGATAAATTTGTAACAATTGGATAACTACTTTGATGTCGTGACTCAGCCCAAGAATACCCTAATTTTGCTAAGCATGAATGTTGGAGGAGCATCTTTGAAAGATCAGGCCAAGATTGTAACCACTCGAGATGACATGGATAAATCATGTGGTTGAAAAGAGTATCATTGGAAAAGATGGTTGCAGTTGAAGATAATGACTCCTAATAGATTGATTCCTCTCTTTGGTGCTCAAAGGTCTCTCCCTCTCTTTCATCTCCTATGCTATATATATAGCCTTTGGGCTAAGTAAAAATCATCCACACAGTGTATGGCAAAGCCCTGTTGTAATGATATCACATTTTTCCTTTAAGCATTAAGTATTAGTCAGTCTTCTTTAAAGTTCTAAGCAATTATCTAAGTGGGTAAGAGATGTATAGTGACATCAAGTGATGGTTTCATCCTTCTATCCTTTTTCCTTCATGCCTGAATAAGAGTTTTGGATCTAACTAGTCATACAGAGTGTGTCTAAGTGTATTGAATTTTTGCATGTGTATTAATGTTTTGAAATGTGTAAAGTTTGCCTTTTAGTTCATTTGTCTTGTGTCATTTTACACATCTCACCTCTATGTTGAAATACTTATTTTTAGAATCCTTGGAGCTTGGGAATGGTCTATGTATTTTGCTATATTGTGCACTAGAATATGATATTCGTGTGGAAGATAATCTTGGTGTATCAACATTCTTAGAGTAGGTTTTCCTTTTTTGTAATTTCTAACTCTTTTCTTTTCAATCAACTGGTTTAAAAAGAGATTGTCTTATAGAATACATACAAGGAGCTAGCCCTTTAAATCTAGAGGTTCATTTCCCCTATTGGCACACCCACATGCCAGAAAATGTCCTAACATTGCCCAAATCTAAAAGAGGCCTAAAAACCCTCTTCTAGGGTGCAAGAATTGGAGACAATAGTTACAACGGACATCCCAAACTCATTGAGAATATTCCCCTTAAACTCTTAGATTTTGATGATGATAAGCTTGATGAGATCAATCTCAAGATTAAAACCTCTGATCTCTCACCTCATCTCATCTCTCAACTTCCCACTTCTTTGCAACCTCATTCTCATCAACCACCTTGTGATGATATCCATGTGTCTTAACTAAGACTCGACATTCCATTCATCACACCTCCTTGGATGATAATGTCATCCCTACCTATGTTATTGATCATCATACCCCTGATTTCGATGATGGTTATACCTTAGATGATCCATTCTTAAGAGGTTTTATTCAGGCTCGTGATGTTGAGATTATACGTTATCATTCCTCTTTGCTTCAGTATTTTAGTATATCTTCTTGTGTTCCATCATACATCATTCATAATTTTAGAATTTTTTCTCTTTATCACAGGGTAGAGATGATGAAGGCACCTCTAGTTTCTGAAAAACCTCGTAGGAGTATGTTTATGGATCATGTTATGACTAGGCCCTATCACTTTACTAAGTGCCATGACCCCTATAGTCTGCTCTTCTTTAAGATGCATACAACTTTCCTTCAGCCTTCTATAGACCCCATCCCTCCCTCAATAGATCCTAGTTTGGATCATGCTCCTACACTCACTTTAGTTGAGTCCATTACTGCTTCTAATCCTATCACTCCTATTGTTGAGCCTTGTCTAATCTATCCACTAGTACCACCTTCTCTTGGTAATGGTTTACTTCCCTTACCACATTTGGCTCTTTTTTTCACCAAATGGGCCGATGAGCCTTACCAAGCTCCTTCCACTTTTGTTACACCTCCTTCTATGAGTACACCTAACAAGATTACTCACAAGCATATATGTTGCTTCCATGACACATATAACCATTCATCCACACATTATCACAAGTTGCACCAATTTATTGATAGTTTACGTCCTACTACCCCTCAGTCCTCAAATAAGGATATACCTCTCCCAAATGTACTACCTAAATATATTATTAAGTACAATGAGGTATATTATCTCTTGCACTAATATGGCACCCATCACACTGATCATTGCCACATCCTTCAGTAGCATCTTAAAGATCATCTTTTAACCATTCTCGCACCTTCTATCGTCCATCCCATAGGTCATTTCCACAAGAAGGCTCCCCCTTCTTCCCCCATTGTTCCACCACCTATGGTTCCATCTCCTCCTCTAGTCCCTTCATCACCTCCTATTCCTCCACCCATAAATCCCTCACCCATGGATCTTCCCTCACCTATGGATCCTTCTCCACCTATGAGTCCCTCACATGTGGCTTCTTCCCCACTGTTGACCCCTTTATCTCATGTAGAGTCCATTCCCATGCATTCACTTAAGCATCCCTTACATGATATCACTCCACATCATGATCCATCAAGCATTCCTACGTTTTCTATTGAGGATATTAGACGTGAAATATTTTCTCAGATTTTGTTGAAGATAGATCAGACATTAATTACAGTTCGCATTTAACTTCACAGAGACTTCTCAGAGGTTATGGATAATGTGTGTGGCCAAATATATCAATACTTGTGATCACATGCATGTTTTTCTTACATTTTAATTTGTATTGGACATATGCTCCAAATTTATCTTTATCTATTGCTATATCATTTTAAAGTGTCAAATTCTTATTTATCTTACATGGTGACTTTGATTTTGCACTTTATACTACTTATGATGTCATTCATGTTTGTTTATGGATTTATTCTTTATCATTGCCTTCATTTTCTTTTTTGAATTTTTTTCTTAAAGGCTCCTTAGTTCTCTTTTCATGATTGTTTGTTATATTATCTCTATAAACATGAATAATTGTTATTGTGACTTGGTTATGCAAACCTTGCTCCCTTTAGTCATTCCTTCTATATCATGTGATCAGTTAGCAAATAACTTATCTAATTATAATCTCTTTTTACCAGTCCACTTTGGATATCCCTTTATTCCCATTTATTCTTTATTGAAAAATAAGCATATACATGGTTGAGACTTGATATAACATGTTGGTTCATAGTTAAGCCTATGTGTCCTAGTCAGTCTTGTCTTTGGTTACTTAACTTTCTTTAGCCAAATCCTAAAGTTCATTTGTGTGTATCACTCTATCTCTCATGATTGTTCATTCCAAGTCCATATGGAGGAGGAATCTTAAAATCCATAAAAACATTCAAAAGTCAAATCATTTAACAAAAGACAATGATCCAAAAGGCAACATTCCGAATTCTCAAAAGTCCAATCATACTAAAATACGTGATTCTAAGTATATATCCTTCTTGTTGTCAAATCTCAAACTCCATAGTTGGCCTCACGATAGATCTAAGGTCCATTGGGGTGCATTAGGTCAGTAGATTAGAAAAAGAGAATAAAAAAATATTTTAGTGCTACCTACTTTCTCACATAAGTACCCAAACTTCATAGTAGACTGATGGCTCTATAAAGGGTCTCGAAGAACATGTAGTGGGAATATAGATTCATTTTATTTCTATTGTACCAATCTACCTTCATGATTTGATGTTAGTAGCCCACTTATTTTCCTACACATATTTGTGTCTATAGCGAATAGGTTTCCTTTGTACATTAATGGTCACTAGTCAGTGTCTTTTCATGTCCTTAGTATGTCTCATGTCTCCTAAAGTCTTCTCATCAGATGCCTAAATTATGTTTTTACATTTTTTTTTACTCCCTACCAATCATAATATTTCCTCTTGATAAATATTATTTTGTTCACTGATCACTCCCCTAAGGATTCCATTTTGTGAGTTGCATTATAAGACCATGGATAGGCCCTGGCCTTCGTCACAAATTTTCAAAATTTAATGTTACTATTATCAACATCCATTTTTCTCACATTTTCTCATTATTTTAACATCATTGGTGTTCCCTTTGTGAGTTTTAGTGTAAGACCATGGATAGGACCTAACCTTTCTCAATAAATTTTTCAATAATCCAAATTATAACAAAAATTACATGTCAAATATGAGATAAAATGTGATTAATCATGAAGTTGCATGTCATTGACATGCTTCTCATCTTGATTTAGTATGTTTTATGTTTATTTCATTATTCTTTCACTTTTATCTTCTTATTTTTTGATTGCATGTAAGAATTCAACCATTTTTTAAATTTTTCATGCTTCCCAACTCGAATTAGTGTGATAAATTTAAGACCAATTTTGTCAAAAAAAATTTCTTGTATACTTTCCAACGTGATTTAGTATGATTGATTGACTCTTTTAATTTGTTTTTACACCATTCGTTTGTCCAAGTGCTTTCCACTCTATTACATTATTTTCATACTTCCCAACATGATTTAGTGTGATTTTACTTATTTTAATTTAGTGTTAATCTTTCTCTTAATTTAAAAAACATACTTTTTGCCCTCTTGTTTACCACTTTTTGGTTTCTTATACTTAATAATTTTTTTGGTTATTACAAATTTCCCAACATGAAATAGTGTGTAGCACATTTGTTTTTGATTGATTATATTTCACCAAATCTTTTTCACGTGTTTCTTTTTAACCATGCATGTGTCCTACATAATGCTAAAAAAGAAAGCACAACATATATATTTCCTATAGCATATACAACAAAAGCTAGATACATGTGCTAGAAAGAGATATATTCATGCATCCACAACCACAACCACAATACCAACACAAAATCAACGTCCAACTATCAAAATGAGATATATATATATATATATATATATATATATATATATATATATATATATATATATATATATATATATATATATATATATATATCATGTGTTTTTTAACAAAAATAAAAAAATATACATCATTCTAGCTTTAAGGTTGGGCTTTATCCTATCTATCTCATGGCCTAGCCACATTGCCCATAGATTCCTCAGATAGTTCCCTTTAAATAGTACATTGTAAAGAGGTTGTTCAAGATCTCAAACCTATCACCTATCTCTGTAGGTTGGCCACCTAGCCCTGACCTATGCTAGATGATTCATGGTAGCCATATGGATGGCTCTCCCCTAAGCTAAGGCCTTCCATGCATGTGCCTCTCCTTCTCACACCCCTACTGGTGGTTGTCTCTCATCTTTGCATGCTTTTAATCACCTCATGGCCTCTCCTGCTAGTTTGAACTAGCTTGCCTAAGCTAGGATAGATAGTACCCTAGGATCATCTAGTGTGACAAGGTCGTATGACATCAGCACCTCATCCAAGATCTCATGGATTACTCCCTTCACTAGGGATCCCCATCTGGTCTCCTCTATAAGATCTATAAAATTCAAACTAGATAGATATTAGAACATAGATATATCTAAAAATCTATCTATCTATAATCTATCTCAAAAAAGTTAACTTAAATCATTTATTACCTCTTTGAATGTTGTCTCCCCATCTACAATATCATTGAGCACAGTCTCTTCATCAACTCATCCTCCGAGTACCTCATCCATGGGACACCACCCAATCAATGCAAACCCTAGTGTTACCACCCATGCCCATCTCAAGCCTCAACTAAGTGGTGCCTTTATCAACTAGCTCTATCTTGAACTGACTGATGTGTCATCTGAGATTACCACCCTTTGTGTGCTCTCTCACTATTAGCATCTCCATCGATGGTGTGACTGAGGTGGTCATCACTTCTCCTATTGTGGTACTAGTTGTGGTACCTCTGACACTCTTACATCCACATCCATCTCCTCTCTAGTTGTTAGTTGTTGTGCTCAACCTATCCACAGTCTCTCACACTACGATTTGATCTCTGGTATAAAAACTAGTGGTCCCACTCCATTCCCCTCTAACTCTCTCGCATGTCTAGCCTAAAATGTGGGCACCACTATCGAAACCACTAGGTGAGGAACTCCCAACTGTCCTGATACATGTGCCATTGGATGCATCACTCTCTAGCAGGTGTAATAACCTTAAATCTGCACTCATGCCATGTAAGGAAAGTACTTAGATAATTTGCAACAATAAAATTGTATATGTTAGAATTATATATGCTAGAATTAAGAGAAGAATAAGCAAATCCACAATAATTGGTGAAAGTGCAAAAAAATTAAATATTAAGACTGGGCCATTTTGAGGGGGTAACCTCCACAATAATGTAATAAAAATAGAGTTCATAATATGATCCTAAAAGACTAACCACTACCAACTTTATATACTCTACTTAGCCATAGTTATTTAATAAATTGACTATACTAAGAACATCAAGAGATGCAATAGGTTAATATGAAGATGTGTAAGCCACAAGTTGACCACATATATCCCTAGATGCACTATAGGTTAAGGACATAGCATGCCCCTCTCCTTCAAAATAACATTGTCCTCAACATTGAATTAAACCAGGATGTTTCTGTAGGAATTCTTCATCCTCCCATGTTGCATCTTTAGAATGCAAGTTCTATCATTTGATCAAATACTACTTAATGGCTCTAGTTCATAATTACTTAGTGTGCATGTGAAGGATCTCCTTAGGCTCTAGAATGACCTTGCCTTCATCTAATTCAAGTAACTCAATCTGAGTAAAAAATTTGTGTCCAATTACTTTCTTCAGGTAATATACATGGAATATTGAATGTATGTGAGTGGTTGGGGGTAACTCTAACTTGTAAGCCACACTATCATTTTTTTGCAATATCTAGTAAGGGCCATAATACTTAGGTGATAGCTTGTTATCATTTTTTTTTGTTTCAGAGACATTTGTTTATATGGTTGTAAACGCATAAAGACCCAATCACCTATGTCAAAAAGTCACTCATTGTGGTGTTAATATGTTTGTTGCTTCATTCGATTTTGCGTCATTACTAAATTCTCTCACAAATTGACTAACACTTCATGTTGATGGTGAATGTGTTCCTCAACAACTCGAATCTTAGGATGCACTGTAAAGACTAAAGTGATAGATGGGGAGTGACACATGTATACACATAATATTTTCAAACTTTTATCACTTACTAACACTTTGTATCTTGCAAGAACCTGTCAAGTCTCAATTTTTTTGAGTGCATATCTTTAAGGATGCATCAAAAAAGGGGTGGGCAGACCATTGATGCTTCACAAGATTGTTGTCCCTTTTTTTACTTATTATCTACATATCTGTCTCCTAAAACTATTAACCCTAAGCTTTGTTCTTCTTTGTTGTACCCACTCTAGGCATTTGCTACCTTTTATCCTCCTATTCCTCACCTAAATCCCATTTTTTTTGTCAGCTATACTAGGTCGATTGGGTCGACCCTATACAATTTTGAGGTATTTTTCACTTAGGAGCTAGTTGACCTTTGGTCGACCTAGCTCATGACCTAGTGAATTATTGTCCAAAATTGTGGTAGGTCGACCCTTTCAGTCAAGATTTTAAGAAGGGTTTAGTGTCAACTCCACTTATAAATACAATTTCATTTCCATCATTTGATAAGAAGCGAAATCAGAAGAGTGAATGAACATCTCCTTATTGACCATTCTACTTGAGAAGTAAAGCTTAGGGTTCCATACTTTATTTGGAGATATGGATATTGTCTTATGGATAAGTGTTTTAAATGTATTGATAGGTTGTGTAGCCTAGAGCTTATTTGTCTTTGTTATTTTCACATACGACAACAATTTATTGAGAAGCACCTTGGCCAAGGGAGAGCTTGAGTCTCGAAAGGTTCATCTTCAAATGTAAATATTCCTGACTTTATTGCTTCTTTGTAAGAGTAGATAGATATGCATTTGTGCTTCTCTTCCATGTATTAGGATTTCATATACATTGATGTGAGTATATGTCTTCTATGCATGTTTAGTTTTATTTTTTCTAACCTCCACTTTGTGCCACAAGCTTTGGTGAGCACTAAAATAGGTTTACTTTACTTGTTATTAGTTTAGTGAGATATCAAAACCTAGGACCCCCTTAGGGTTATTACATGATTGTGTTAGACTAGAAGCTTTGGAACCCTCCTTAGCATAGTGTATTATGACAAGAGATCCCCTAATTAGATCTAGTGGATCCCCATATTGGTCATGCTCCTGCTTAACAAATGTGTTCCCAATCGAAAGTGTAGGTATGCTCTATCTTCTCCAAGCCATGATTGATTTATAGACGTGATGCATTTATGATTACATATATTCTAATGAACTCTATGTGAATCTAACATTTGTAAGGTTTGTTTCACTTGTTTATGTATTTTATCATTTTTATTATCATATATTCACAATACTGGGTCGATTGTATTGACACGATTCTAACTTTTGTGTGCAGATTTAACATAATTGCATCCATATGACTATTCTTTCTATGCAAGGTCTTTTCCAAGTACAAGCTACCATATCCACTCAATCAACATAATTCAATTTTTTAGACTTTTAGACATCCATTCCAAATTACGAGGTCGACCCAATCAACCCTCCACATTTTCAAACACTCAGCAACAGGGTTCTGCAAAGCTAGATCGACCCAATCGACCCTGTTATCAAGATTTACAAGTATTTTTCAAGGTTATTTGAAAATAATCTCACTTCCCAACATCTTCAAACCCACCAAGGTTTCTTTTTATCCTTTCTCTCTTTCCTTACAGTCTTTCTTTTCATAGTTTGTAATCTTTAAAACTGCCCTTGTACAGTCAACTAGCTTGACTCTATCGACCTAGTTCTGTATTTTGTGTGTTGTCTAGATAACTAGATCGACTATGTCAACCCTGTTATTTTCAAACCTTTGCTTCTACAATATAGATACAACACTATCAACCATGTTCTATATTATGTGCATACACTATAGAATGTGTCAACACTGTATCATGTTTCAAAGTTGGAATTAACACTTGTATGCTAGTAATTAGCTCACACTTCCATTTCTTGTTGCTTTCATGCTTAGAATAGTTCACATAGTTTATTTATGTGGTTTTTAATATACCTTTTAGTTTCATAATTTTATCTTTTATGCACACACAACCAAATCAAAAAATATTAAACAAGCACTTTAACAATTGTCTACCCAAGGCCAACCTACTTGGTTTTCATCACCAAGGGGGAAGCTAACTTGATTTTCTAGCCAAGTATAAACATGTGCTTAATGGTATATTCTGACTAAGCACCCGACACCTTTATCACTATGGTGTGTGAAGTGAGGGGGTAGGCCCTAATAGTAAGCATATCCCATTGCCAATACAAATCCCTTTCAGCCCAAACATCTTAAAACCATCCTTAATTTTTTTTTTAGTTCCTTACTTATAGTCAACTTCCCATTACATTTAAAACTATATGTTAATAATCTAAATAACATTTAGGTTGACCATCTAGTTAGCTTTTACTTTTCAAGTTGATTGCTTACTCTTTGATCAATTTAATTTTGTATTGCAAAAACTTGCATTAGCCAGCATTTGTGCAAAGATTTGTATTATGTGACTAAATTGGATCAACCCCATTGATCCAATTGATTGTTTTATTTCCTTCAGTTCTTGTTTTTCTAAATACTTGCAAAATTATTCTTGTTTTAGTGCACAATCATTTCAATCAATAATATGTTACAAGTTGTCTAATTTTCTCTGTCTATTGTAATGTTGAGCCTATACACTTTTTAGCCTCTATTTGTTGTGTTAGGTTGACCCAATTGACCGTGTACTATTTGCAGTCCTTGTTCTCTATGCTAGGTCAACCCAATTAACCCTGTATTATTTATGTTACTTCTTATTTCCTTAATTTTGAATTTTTATTACTTAGTTTTAATCATTTTCCTTCATCATGAATTTTCTATTTGAATACAACATTGAGTTGAATTCAACAAACACGATGAGTTTTACCAACCTTCATAGGGTCTCCCATATGCAGAGTAGGGATCCTCTCTTGGATGAGAGTAATGTTCACATATCCAGTCGCACAATGAATTATGGGACCCCTCCTCATACCTCTTCACATTGCAATCCTCTCTTTTCCTTAGAAGATGAACCCATATTAGAGTATACCCCCAAAATGTTCTTCTTTATCTCTGAATTTCCTCAACATCGAGGAAAAGATCCCTCTACCATTTACCATATTATGATTAGTTATCAATCTGAAGAGCCTTATTCACCTACTCCCAAATTCTCAAATGGATTTGGAAGTTCCACTTTCTTTGATTCTCAGCCTCTTCCTTCAATTATGACCCTTTCTCATACCATGATCTCTTCTTATTTAACTTCTTCTACCTCCATGCCTTGTATATCAACTAATATGGTAGTTTTTACATCTAGTGGGCCTCTTATAAGATCCACTATCCTTAATCCTTATACTAATGCATCGTTTCTACCCAAAGTAATCATCTGAGATACAATTGAGTGAAGGGAGAAAAACTAAAGATTGGAAATTCCACAACCCAAGAGGAAAGGGAAAGATTAATTGACTTGTGTGAAAGATATGACAGAGTAATAGCTTGGACCTATGAAGACCTTCATGGCTATAACAGAGACATCATTCAGCACACCATAGAACTAACTAAAGGATCTAAGCTAGTCAGATAGAAGTAGAGGTCAGTGAATCCAAGGATTGAACCTCTAATGGTGGATGAGTTGCAGAAACTCTTAGAATCTAAAATAATTTTTTTGATCAAACACTCAACCTAGGTATCCAATCTAGTACCAGTCAAAAAAAAGAATGGTGACATAAGGCTCTCTATGTATTTTAGAGACCTAAATAGAGAATCTCTGAAAGATCACTATCCCCTACCCTCTATGGAACAAATTTTACAGACTGTGGCTGGATTAGAGAGATTTTCCTTGCTAGATGGTTTCTCTAGATACAATCAGATTTGGTTGGCTGATGAAGACCAACACAAGACTACATTTACTACCAAATGGGGAACATTTGCATATTCTAAGATGCCATTTGGCCTACCAAATTCTAGAGTCACTTTTCAAAGGGCAATGGATGTAGCATTTGGAGAACTCATAAATAAAATCATTTTGATTTATCTTGATGATCTCACTATTTTTTCCAAGAATGTTGTTGATCATCTAGAATCTATTTTTAAGAAGTCTCAAGAGTTTGGAATATCCCTAAATCCTAAGAAGTGTATCTTTGCAGTACCTCAAGGCAAACTACTAGGACATATAGTATCCAAAGAAGGAGTCTCTATAGATCTAGAGAGAGTCACAGCCATAATGAACTTGTCCCTACCAGTAAATAAGAAGGTAGTTCAGTCTTTTTTGGGAAAGATTAATTTTGTCAGTCGGTTTATATCATACTTTACAGGCCTACTGAGACCAATGACACTCTTGTTGAAAAAGACCTAGTTTTCAAGTGGACTACAAAAGGAAGACAAGCTTTTGAGGAGGTCAAGAAAGCAATTTCAACAGCCCTTGTACTTAGTAACCCATACGTCTCTAAGTCTTTTATAATGTATGTTTATATAGGAGATTTTAGTGTTGTTGTTGTCCTAACACAGAATGATGATGAACAAGAGGGAGAACACCCAATAGCCTTTTTCTCAAGGACTCTTAGGGAGTATGAATCCAGATATAACTTTGTGGAGAAATAGGCATACACTATGGAAAAATACCACAAGAAATTCAGGCATATGGTATCAAGAAATAAGATTCTGATACTTGTGGCTCATCTTAGTGTCAGATAATACATTATGGAAGGTGAAATTACTGAAAAAATATCAAATTGGATAACAAAGATCCTTGAGTATGATGTAGAGGTCAGACCCACTAAGTTAGTCAGAGGTAGGGAGTTATGCCAATACGTGGCTCAAGACATGGAAAAGATGATAACTGAAGAAATAGAAAAGGAAAATGTATTTTGGAAACACTAAGAGTCCATCATGAAAAATAACTTGACCTAGTAAAATTCCAAACAGGCTAGCAAAATCACATTTATTTAGATTCAAAGAAATATGAAGGTTTCAATAGTCCTAAAGCATAAGGTGAAGATTATAATAGTGGTCCCACACTAAACCATAGATCATCTAATCATCCAGGTAGACTTGAAGTAATTTATGAATAAAATCCTTGAAAGCCTCAATCACAATCTATGAAAACATAGCAAGAACATTCTTTAACCCAAACGTGCATCACATTGTAAGTGATCAAACCCCACTCAATTGTAAAGGTGGTATTCTATTTATTCTCTTCTATGATCTCAACTTGATGATATCTAGAGAATATATTAGTGAAAGTATAAATCTCACACCTAATAACTCCTTCTATAATCTCCTTAGTGAAGGGCATCAAAGAGGGATCATTTACACAAGCAGTGTTGAGTACCTGATAGTCTACACAAACATGAATGCAATTATGTTTCTTGATACTAATGACCATAGGGCTCACCAATTTAGACTCATCCATAGGAGTGATGACTCTTATGCATATCATGTTATCAATTTACTTCTTGACATAAACATGCATGTTGGGATTTATACGATAGGGCCTCTTCCTGACAGGTTGAGCACCCTCTACTAACTTGATGTGCATCTTACCCAAAGAATAATGCATTCTGTTCATTTTCATGTAATTTCATGGAAGGACATATTGATATTCATTTACCAATTCAAAAACCTTGGAGATCTTTGTATTAGACCAATAGTTTCCCATAATATCCATCTTAGGCACTTCCTTTGTGCCAATATTATGTTGGATCATCTGAAGTGGCTCTAAATATGGATGTTAATCATCTTGGATGGTGTCTCATACATTTTACATGTCATACTTAGCATGCAAATATAAGTGATCAATAGATGGATCAAGTGGATTAGAACTGACACCTTCATCAACTGGTACATGAGCTTCTAGAGCACTAATGCCATCATAACTTATTGCATCATGAACGTAGTTATCATGATGAAAATGATGGTGCAGATCAAAGTGAAATTGATCCCAAGTAAGAAAGTTATGATGGTGAATTCTCCACCATTGAGCAACTATGCCATTAAAAATATATATATGTATATATTCAAACATACTCAATCATCTTCAAATACATAGAAGACCTCTAATCATTGCATAAACTCTCAAACTTCCATCAGACCATGAAATCTAGAAGCTTCATCTAACCACATGGGTGGTGCAGCCATAATACATCCATGAAGAAGACAAGAAAACTTATGGTGTTTTTGGTGCTTTTGTGGATCATCTTCTCGACTACCTATAATGCCATAGATCCTTCCAGTAAGATCATACTCACCATGAGCCTAATAGTCATAAACATTATTGTTAGTGTCAGATATATACTATGCATCTTCCCAATGCAATATGCCATCTGATTAGGATCAAGGTGTTCATTACCCTGAGTTGTGACAATATTGATATGGTTAATGTCCTCATCAACATTAACTAGATCAACATATGGATGTCCTTGAGTATGGTCTAAGGGGATTAAAATGTGATACTCATCATTCTCAAATTTGATGTAGCATTTATTGAAGCTTAAGTCAACATTATTTGCATAACACTGAGGGTGACCCAAAAGAGCTAAAAATTCATCATCTTTGGCCAACTCAATTAATTCAGAGTCAACTTTGAAAGTGACACCTAAGATATCCATAATGGCATCTTTAATTACTCTAATAAGTAGAACACGTGTCTTATTGGCCATAAATAACACATTAGGAGAAGGCTTCAAATCAAGGCTTACCATCTTCCTCGAAGCATCCTTAGTGAGGACATTTACTTGGGTGTCGGTATCAACTAAGATATCCTGAATGACCCATCCATCAATAGCAACATTAACCAATATCTCTTTATTCCCCTCCATACTAGGTTGGATATGAGCCTCTTGTCATCATGCATGGTTCAAGCAAAGATACTTTGTAGGCCTAGGTGTATGATGCCTTAGACAATTTCTCAAAGGGTTACAATATCTTCAGCTCACTTGCATAACTCATAGAACTCATCACATGTTGAGTTGTGAAGATCCATAGCTTTTTGCATGTCAACACATGTAGCTATATATCGATCCTTGAGGAATTGGATCTTTCCTTGTAGATCCCTCACCAAATTCATGGTGTAATGTAACACTTTATTCTACTGTTAAGCATCTAGATAATGAGTTGTACGAGGCTCCTCTTGTTGAACCTTTTTAGTGGGCTAGTTGGACATGAACTGGGACTGGGCACCACTTCATGTAGTAATGTTGACTTTGGGACTAGTCAGAGTAGCAGGACACTGTCTCCATTGAGTTTTTCCAATTTGTATCATTTTTACACCCTTTTCATTTCTTTCCTTTATGATGGCAGTATAAAGGTCTAGGCACTCCTCTAGATGATGTTCATTTTTACAAAAAGAACATGCGAGATACACTTGGTAATCATGTTGGTAGTGCGCAAGGGAACTGCACTTATAATAGGTTCTTGGTGGAAAAAATCCACATCTATGTCTTTAATTATGACCTTTGAAAAACCATCCTCCACCATTGTCCTAGTTATTATCAACATAAATTTGATGAGTACCACACATACATACCTCATGAATTTCATTAATAAGATGATAATCATTGGTATCATGAGTATATGCATTCCATATCTTAATATATGTAGATACCTTTGATTATGTGGCACATTGAAGTAAGGGGAAATCTTTCATGTCGTGCTCTTTTTAGAAAATCTCACAAGATTACTTCATTACAATGTAAATACTTTTTCTAGGGTAGTTATTCCTATTGTGGCCTTTGAATTCACAATCAACACACCATAAACCACTATGAGTGTCATGAGTATTATGTGAAGTGAGATTTTCCATTTTAGATGCTATATCAATAATTTGAGCTTCCATGAAGGGACCAATCCCTATGTTGATATTTCTAATGGATTTGGTGTGAAGGGCAGCTTCCAAAGGCTCATACGAGTTAGTGAAGGTATTTTATGATAAGGTGCATCAAAAGGGAAGCAATAAGCCTCCTAAAAACCACTAGGCATGCTGAGTGGAATTTATCTCTAAATAAAACTTAGAGAGAAGCATCTTAAAATGTGTATCATACTTACACATGTTCTTAGTTAATTCTTGTTTGATGTTATTCAGGGCATCTATGCTCTACTATTTAAACTCTGGGATATCAAATTCCTAGAGAAATGTTGCCTTGAATTGGTCATAATTCACCATAGCCTATTGTGGATCAAAATTATGATACCACCTGTGCACATGATCTAAAAGAGTGGTGGAAAATTGAGTTGCCTTTCATTCAAAAGATGTAATGCCACATGTTCACTAAATTAGTTCACACTTGTGAACATGTTTTGTTGCATTCTAAACACCACAATACTCAAGTAAATAAAATGTCATGTTACAATACATAGTGGGTAGATGAGGTGATGGTAATAGAACTTGTTGGGATGTACTTCATGTACCTCTTAGACCTTATGGGGGAGGTATACCAATGCCTACTGTGCCTCCTCTAGATCCTCAAGCCAAACCACCACCAGTACTACCTCTTACACCTTCTATAGTAATAGAAGCATCTGATACATTAGGCACTAAGGTAGGATGATTAACTATAGATGGGACAATACTCCACCCACTGACTATGTTTGGTCTACTAGGCATTCCAAATTGGGCCATATAATTATCTTGCAACAAAAAATAAATCAACAATAAACTATTATCTTAGTCTCAGTCTATAAAAGTATATTTAACAGGTTCAGTTTCTAATTATACACTATCCATATCCCAATTACATACAAAAACATCATCTAACTCAAGATCACGAGCATGTGTTATGGGTGGGGAAATGGGCCTCTCTAGATTGGGTTCTTTAGTCACCACTACCTAACTTGTTTCTCCTGTGCATACTTATGTTGACATCGAGTGCAGTCTTATGGTTGGGGATTCCTCATTATGCCATTCTACTTCCTTGAAAACCCTTAAAAAATTTATTAAATCCTCTCATCCCCTCACTAGATCACTTCCATTCACATCCCTTCACCTATATTCAGCATACTTGTACTTCTACAACTCTCACCAACTAGCTACCATGTTGAACCAATACTCTTACATCAAAAGGTGCCCCTCTACTTCCACACCAATTTCATTGCTCATGTGAGTGAGACTTTATGCATCCATGGAGAAGATTTTAAGTCTAGAATCCATTAAGTGCTTCTTAATTTTCAATAAAAAATGTTTGAGATATCTATTGTGTGGTTCCTGGAGGAAGTGAAACTAGGCTTCCTCTAGAAAGGAGTATATTGAGACTACATATTCCAAAATGTAACTATTCAAAGTTTCACACCACCAAACATCCACTTCATTCATCCAAGGAACTCCCAACCATGTTAAAGCCAATTGAATCTATACTAACCAAGATGTCTTCCATCTATAGTTCCTCAACTGGTCTTGTGTATATGTTGAAATCTAAGCATGAAGGTGAATAGGCACTTTTACAAAGAATGCTTCATAAAGTGAGTTATACAAATGTTATTCTACCCATGTGCATGTAGAAATTATTGGTTCAATAAATAATAATGCAAATTTACCTTATACTCTAGTAACCCATCATTCAATATTCTCTAGAGATATCCATTCAAACATCTTCCACCATCATGCAAACAAGCACTATGGGTCCTGATAATGGAACCAAAATGTTGGGCTCTTTTCTTTTAAACTGGCATGTATTTTCCCTAGTTGTGTGCCTAAGTAAATAAGAGTTATAACATCTTAATGCACTAGTGTTTCATGCAAGAATAATTTCTCACTCACCCAAAAAATGCAACTTAAGACCAGTTCTCACTGGTTTTGTCATGCGAGGGTGTGTTATTCTGACTTCCTAGACAAGGGCACTCGAACAAGTACTTAGTACTAAACTCATCCTTAGTCTTATATCTAATTTATCTTACTTGTTCATCACTTAACAATCAAAATAAAAATAATTTGAAATAAAATGATAACATATAATAACAACCCCATTATTACCATAGACAAATGAACACAAGCATTATGTCAACAATGGATTCTTTCCATTATATTCATAATGTATTTCAAAGAGTACAATGATTCCAAAGTTACAATGATACCTAATTCGTCAACAACTCATCAACAATAATATAAAGTAAATTTTTGTTTTTGGAAACTTCTTTTAACTTATTTTAGTTTAGAAACTCATCCCAACAACTAATTTTTGTTTTTGGAAACTTCTTTTAATGGTTATTTTTCCTTTAACTTTTTAAGGGGCTTGGTACAGTTGTTCCACATATGAAATTTCTCCTGGTGAAAGATTTAAAATGAATATCTGAAACGTTGAGCATCATAATTTTTAACACAATTTTTCCAAAAGAATCTTTCTGAATATAATGTAGATCAAGGGGTATTGATACTTCATTTACCTTAACCAATCAGTTATAGAATTAAAAAAATTAAGATGACTCACTAACGATCATCAATAGAATTAAGTCATTGTATCTATTTACAATAAATTCCTCTGGACTTGGGCCTATCTGCCCATATATTCTCTCTCGATGTTGGATCCTCATCACTGAGCACCTATCTTCCCACATGCTTTTTTGGATTCGCACTTGAATTAGTCTTCTTGACCTTTCCTACAAATTAGTCCATAACTGTGTCCACTTTTTACACTTTTTCCAAGTCTTCCACTAATATATGAGTCCTACATTCTTGGGTTCTCCATTTAACATGCATCTTTACTCCATGGGACTTGTTTCTTTCGTACCATGGACTCCCACATTAGGGTCTTCCACACCATAATATTGCATGCTATGTCTCTCCATGCCACTTGTTACCAAAAAGTATTTAGCCAAAATAATCTTCAAAATTGGGGTCCCAACATGGCCATGACCTTTTTGTTGGATTTTTTGTTGGATTGGATGGTTTCCTTAGTAAGGATGATAGTTTTAGAATATTCTTATTTAGAACAAAACTAGTTTGATCTTAAAAAACCAATGATGGAATAATCTTTTCCATCCTTTTGGAGATGATTTTAATAACAATTTTATGGGAAGTATTGCAAAGAGGTATTGGTATGTATCATTCTATACTCATTATTTGTGTTTCTTTTAGAATCAAAGATAGGGAGGATGAATTAATCCCTCGATGAAGTCTATGGTGTTGTCTTGAATCTTCCAGTAAACCTAAATGATCATTTTTAACAACCTCCCAAAAATCCTAAAATAAATTCACATTGAAACCATTGAGACCTGAGGATTTATATATGTTCATGTTGAAGATAATAGTTTGAACTAATCCATTGTAATTTCCTTATAACAATATCTATTTTGATCTTAGGATATGATGTGAGGTATATTATCGAAGAGTTTATTTAAATAATGGTTTTGGTCTACGGTTTAGACACCTCGTTTCTTCCACTCTAGTGTCATCATTGTTCACTAAATCACTTTTTTGTATTATTGTGTGGAGTAATTTTATTTTATTTTGATCACTCAAATCCATTGATTTAATCATCATTTTCATCATGATTTTTAATAATGAATCCCTAATCACTTTAATCAACCACATTGTGTTCTTAAAATTATTCAATGCATCCCCTACCAGGTTATCACTTTATCGTATCACTTCTAGTTAATTAAACTATTGAATCAAATAAATAATTGACTTCATCTAATCATACAATAGTCACACCACATTGTAATTAGTTAATTAATGTATATTACTTAGATAATCTCATCATTATGGAGAATTAGGAATGCACAATTACTATTTCCTATAAATCAATAAATCTTATTTTCCATCTCAAACTTGTGATGTCATCAAAAGTTCACTTGGGCATCTAAAAATAATATTCCAAAATTCAAAGTGTCCTTACCAAGTAAAAATCAATGCAAAGAGAAAATTATACAATAAAAGTGTATGACATGCTCTTAAACACTCCAAAATTACATTAGTAAATTTCCTTACATACTCTTACACACTCCACACATGGCATTAGATGATATGTAGGATCTCTTATCATATATTGATTTGGATCTTCATCCATCGATACACAATCACTTAGAAAATCTATAAATTGAAGGACTACCCTCCATTCTCAACAAGTTTATTCATGCAATGAATTGTTGCCTAATTATTCATTTATTTGCAAAGGGGTTATGTTGTATGTTTGATCACACGCATCCAACAAAAATTGTAACTAAAACTATCACTTCTGAGTTCATCTAATCAACAAGAGGAAGAGGATAGCAAAGGTATAAGTAGTATTTTTTTATAATTATAATTGCATTCCTTTTGTCTTGATTAATATGACGATACACGATTAGATTATTTAGATATTTCAATCTCATTTTCATTTATACTAACCAATACTAATCTTTGTTTCATGATGCTATATATGGCACACCCAATGGGACAATGCACACCCCACAATCCCTCTAAAGTCCTCTAAGCCTAATTTTCCCACCATTTTACACATCTTAGCCAAAATTCCTCTAAAATTTTCTCAAAAAACCATTAAAATTAGAGTTCCTAGGCATTTAGCAACTTCATCCTACTGATTGGTAGAATCGTGCATGACATTGGTATAATCGTGACTAATTTAAAACTTTACTAAATTTAGATAAATTGATTAAACTTCGATGAAAATGTACTATTTTTCAGTAAAAAAGTTTTAACTATGTTTTCAGGAAACATATAAAAATCATCCTACTTTTAGTATAGTCATTCAATTTTTGATGAGAACATCTTTGTTTATTATAACAATTTATGTTTTCAGGGTGGTAGATCATCCTACTTTTGATGACATAATTTTGATTTCAGTAGAAATGCCTCTGCTTATTCTAAAATTATGTGTTTTCAAGTGGTAGAATCATTCAAGATTTGGTGTAATCATTCATATTTTTATGAAAATGTATCTATTTATTTTGACATTCTATGTTTGCAAAGTGGGAGAATTATATATATTTTAATGGAATCACTATGTGATTAAATCATCTCTTTTTTAAAACAATCTAATTGCATATTAACAAAATTGTCTTAATATCGATGAAAACATTTATATTTTGGTGAAATTGTTCTCTATTTTCTAACTATGTTTTTTTTTACAAAGTGGCATAATGGTTCTGTGTTTCAATGAAATTGTCCTAATTTTGCTAGAAACTTGGCAATTTATGATATAACTAGTTTATGTAGGATCTATGTTTGTCAAATACAAACTAAAAAACCACTAATCTATCAATTTCAAGTTTTTAGCTTGTCAAAGTCTTAAATCAACAAAATAAAACACTCACACTTTTTTTTGGGCTTAAGAATTGAACGCCGTTTTCAATTTGGGTATAAAAATAACTTGTTTTTTGCTAGTGTGAGTGTATTTTTTCAACCTAATAACAATGTATGCTCTTGCCTTGCATCATGAGGTGATTCTTGGGAGTCAGAAACAAGTTAGATTAATTTTTTTAATCTTAGAAGGATGTTAAGTATGTTCTTCCCTTGTACATTTGGGTGATATTGGGAATCATAAATAGTGTCAGTCTATATTACTTTGGCTATGTGGACCTTAATCCCAAAGCACAAGTTTTTAGGGTTTGATGATTGGGATTTCATCCCCTATTATTAGGACCAACCTCATGTTCTAGTGGGGTCTATAAATTGAGGGAAGAGTTATCATTAATGGCCAAGTGGTTGCATCTTTTATGTGCACTATGAAGTGAGGGGATTTTGTGCTCCAATACACAAGCCCTAAATAATAACCCTTGAAGAAGTATTTTTCATTGGCACTTCACTCAAATATTATAGATTAAGGGGGTGTGAAAGGACTAGACCCTTTAACACAACATGTTAATCAAACTCTTCCATGGATTTCAGCCCCATTATACCATAAGGTATATATGGGACTAACCAAGAAACCCTTCTTTAAGCCTAGACTAAGACCTATTAGTTGTAAATAATTAATAGTGCAAGGGAAATGAAACTCACCCAAGATACTCATCGTGTATGTCAATGGATTGAGGGTTGGAAAACCAATCTATTCACTGCTTCATACAAGTATATGTGTGGGCTATTTTTGCTTTGCATGCCTTTTTATAATAAGTGTAGGGCTTGTGATTTTTCATGTTTTTGTTTGATTATTGTCTAGACTCATATTAATTTTAAACCTTAAACATTTCAAATAAAGCCAAACCCTTCAAAAGTTAAAATTCAAATCAATTCAAATTTGAAGTCAAACTATTCATGTCAAATCAATTCAAGTCAAGTCAAGCATCAATTCAAATCAAGTCAACCTTTTCAAATTCAAATCAAGTCAACTATCCAAAGTCAAATCATGTTAACTTTCCTAAGTCAAATAAATTTAAATTTTAAAGTCAACATCAAGGTCAAAGTCAACCTAAAATTCAAATTCAAATATTGGATCAAAGTTAAAATTCAAATTTGAAGTCAACCTATTCAAGTCAAATGAAGTTAAGTAAAATCCAAAGTGGAAGTCAAAAGCAAACTTCAAGTCAAATTAGGTCAACTTTTCAAGCCACAATTCAAAAAGTCAAACAAAATATAATCCAAAATTTAAACGTTAAATCAAGACAACTTTTCCAAAGGTCAAAGTTTCTAAAATATAAATTAAAATTCAAACATCAAGTCAAATGTCAAATATCAACTAAAGTTAAACTTTTAAGAACAAGTCAAATATCCAAGGGTATATTGAGCAAACATTTGTAAAAGCAAAGTTAGATAGTCTCAAAATCTTTACTTAAGATCACATCTTGACTAAGTCAAACATCTTAAATCAAAAATAAAATTTAATACAAATAGGAAACTATGTAAGCAATAGCTATGGCATGCTCTTACACACTCCAAACCTTCATCTTTGCACCCTCTTACACACTCCAATCTTATTATTACACACTCAATCCTCCTTAGGACCAATCCTCCACCGTTGATCTCCAACTGACATCAATGACTCTCATCATAAATCAAATCTATATATTGAGGGATTCCTCTCCATTCTCAACAAGTTTAATCATGTAACAAAGTGTTGCTTAATTATTCAACAAATCTTTAATTTACATCCTTGTTCATCAAATATAGTCATTCATTATAAGGGGGTTATGATGTTTGTCTGATCATACACATCCACCAAAAATTACAATTACAACCATCACTTCCAAGCACATCCAATTGACAAGAGGAGGATGATAAAAAAGGTATAATTATTATTGTTTTATAATTGTAATTGCATTCCTTTTATCTTAATCAATTTGAGGACACGTGATTAGATTAGTTACATATTTGAATTTCATTTTGATTTATACTAACTAATATTAATCTTTGTTTCATGATGTTACAAAATGTTGACACTTAAAATTGGATAGTTTGTGTCAATTTTGACTATCTGCTTATTCTACACTAACATCATCCTTCAATCATCTAATTTGGTATGCTATCTACACTAACATACCTACTCTAACCACTATTCATCCCCCCTAATCAATTAATCATTTATTTTTCAAATATCTTCAACCCCACAAAATCCCACCATCCCTCTTCATTAGTTAATTAACCCAGATTAATTAGCTAACCTTCTTCTAGTGAGAAATTCCATAGCTTTTGAAAGTTCATTTTTGCTAAAATATAAAAAAATATAATATTTATCACACCACTCAACCTAAAAATCCCAAGGCAATCACTTATCTCACAAGGAATGTCATAAGCCCTCATCAGTGCCTCTTCTTACACACTCTAACCTTCTTCTTACACACTCAATCCTCCTCCTACGAGGAGGACGACCAATCCTTCATGATTGATCTCCAACCAAGATTAATGGATCTTATCAATTAACCAAATTTATAAATTGAGGGATGCCTCTCCATTCTTAAAAAACTTATTCATGCAACAAATTGTTACCTAATTGTTCAATAAATCTATAATCTACATCCTTGTTCATCACATACAATCATCCATTTTCAAGGGGGTAATGTTTTTTGTTTGATCACACGCATACACTAAAAACTATAACTACAATCATCACTTATGAACACATCCAATCGATAAGAGGATAAGGATAACAAAGGTATAATTAGTATTGTTTTACAATTATAATTGTATTCTTTTTGTCTTACTCAATTTGAGGACACATGCTTAGATTAGTTAGATATTTCAATTTCATTTTGATTTATATTAACTAATACTAATATTTATTTCATGATGATACATATGTCATGCCTGGTGGGACTCAAACCCCACATATTCCTCTAAATTATTCTTAGGAACTTACTAGGGGTTTTAGAATCACTTTTAAGACCAATTTGCATCAATTTAAGTCCAAAATCTTCAAATTTCACATGAAATTTAATTTTCCAAGTGCCTAGTGGATTTGTCTTATATAAAAGTGGAATCATGAATGAAATTGGTAAATTTTCCCTGAGTTTTCATAAATTCTCCTCAGTTTCTATGTTTTGGCAGAATCACCCAATGTTTGGCATAATCATCTAAGGTTTGGTGAAATCATTAAAAGTTTGGTAGAATTTTCAGAAGTTTGGGATAATCATTGAAAGTTTGGTAGAATCATCCAAATTTTAGAAGAATCATCATTTGGCATAATCATCCAAAGTTTGGAAAAATTATCTAAAGTTTGGCAGAATCATCAGAACTTTGGCAGAATCATTAACACTATTTTTTGTTTGCACTGCCTACCTTCTAGAGGACATAACTTTTGACTATGGTGTCCGTTTGACCTCCCATCTATGGAAAATTGAAGGTATTGAAAAATTAATGCAGCCATCAAATAAAAAAATTAAGTGGCATAATTATCCATGAAAATGGTGTAATTACAATGAGAGTATTAGATTCACACTATTTAGCAGTGAAATCACTTTTAATTGACTTTCTATGTTTACAGAGTGGTGAAATCATCCTAATTTCTGAAAAATCACTCTTATTTCAGTGAAATAGTTATTTATTTTCTAATAGTTTATGTTTTAAAAGTGGTGGAATCAAATTTGTTTTAGTGAAATCACTTTGATTTTAGTAGAATCATTATTTATCTATTTTTAAGTGCTTGTGCATTTTTTAGGGATTAGCAGAATTGACTTGCGTTTAGATGAAATCATTTTTATTTCAATGGAATCACAAATAATTTGTGATCTAACAAGTTTGTGTACAATTTTATGCTTGTCAAATATAAAACGAAAACTATTGATATATCTTTTGTATGTTTTCACCAGTCAAAGTTTTAAATCAACCAAATGAACTCTCACATTTCTTTTTGGGCTTAAGAATTGAACACACATTTTGATTTGGGTATAAAAAATAACTTGTTCACTTTTTTTCTTTCATATGATTTTGTGTGTAGTTATGCAATATAAGACAAAGTATTATCTTTCATTACATCGTGAGGTGATCCTTGGGAATAAAAACAACTTAGATTGATTGTGTTTAATCCCAAAGATATGTTATGTATATTCTTCTTTTGCATATTTGAGCGATCTTGGGAATTAAAAATAACATGTCTCTTTTATTTTAGTTGTACAATTGGACCTTGATCCCCAAGTGAAAGTATTTAGGGTTTAGTCACTAAGATTTCATCCCCTAACATTAAGATAAACCACATGTTTCGATAGGGTATAGGTATAGAAATTAAGGGAAGAACTATCATTATTGGCTAAGTGGCTATGTTTTTAGGGTATAATAAACTCTCACTTTTTTTTGGGTTTAAAAATTGAACTCACATTTTAATTAGGGTATAAAAAAAATATATTGTGTTCGCTTTTTTGCTTTCATCTGATTATGTGTGTAACTATGCAATCTAAGACTGCATATGCTCTTCCCTTGTATTGTGAGTCAACTCTTAGGAATAAAAAACAACTTATATTGATTGTTTTTATCCTAGATGAATGCTAGGTATGTTATTCCCTCTCATCTATGGGTGATATTGGGAATAATAAATAGTGTGAGTCTCTTTTATTTTAGAAATGCAACTTGGACCTTGATTGCGAAGCACAAATCTTTAGGGTTTGGGGGCTAGGATTTCATTCCCCAACATTAGGACCAACCGTGTGTTCTAACAAGGTATAAAAATTAAGGGAGGAATTGTCATTATTGGCCAAGTGGCTACATGTTTTAAGTGTGTCATGAAGTGAGGGGATTTCATGATCTAATACAAAACCCCCAAATATCACCCTTCAAGGAATGATTTTCCAATGCCACTCTACTAAAATCCTATGGATGGAGTGGGTGTGAAGGGACTAGATCTTTTTACACAACATTCTAATTAACCTCTTCCATGGACTTCAGCCCCATTATACTAAAAGGTATATAGGGGATGCACCTAAAAAGCCTTATTTATACCTAAATTAAGACCCTTTAACTACAAAGAAATATAAGTGTAAGGGAAATAACATCCCTAAATATTACTCACCACATACAAATGTAGAGTGAGGGTTGGGAGACCAACCTAATCACCACTTTACACAATTAGATCAGTGTGTTGTTAGTTGAGTTACACACCTTTTATACTAAGCATAGGGCTTGAAATTTGTGTGCTTATGTTTGATTATTATCGAGCCCTATATTTATTATAAACCTTAAACACTTCAAACAAATCCAAATCCATCAACCAAATTTCAAATCTATCAAATGTCAAATATTAATTCAAATCAAGTCAACTTTAGTAATCAAATAAAGTCAACTTCAAAAGTCTAAATCAGAGATCCCAAATCCAAACCAAGTCAAAACATCCAAGTCTAACATTCAAAGTTAAATCACTTATAAAGTCAAAATAAAATTCAAAAATTAAATCAGAACATCAAGTCAACCTAGGTCAAAGGTAAATTAGAAGTCAAGCATCTACCTTTGACCAATTCAAATCAAATTTAAAGTCAAGGTCTAACAAGGTCAAAGTCAACCAAAGTTAAACATCTCAATTCCATCATTAAAAGTTAAATCCTAATCAAAAGTTAAATCAATTCTGAGTTAACATTCCAAAATTAAATCAAGTCAAACATCCAAACCAATTAAAAAAGACAAACATTTAGGTCAAATATTCAATGTCAAATAATCAAGCCTATAACCACTTCAATCCAAAATCAAAATTAAATCATCCAAAGTCAAATCTCATCCCCATATTTTTGTTCAATCTCCCTCAACCTATTGATTGGGACCTGTGAAACCACAACATCCATCTTTTCTTCCATCTACATCAAATCAAACACCAAAACATCAAATCAAACACAACCAAACATGAAACATCCAAACGTCAAATTTAAAATAAAAAATCAAATTGAACATCAAACATCAAATCAAATCCAAAATTATAAATCACACATCAACTGATCCAACCATCAAGCTAGATCATAATAAAAAATCAATCCAAACTAAGCTTAACTGATAAATCCTAATTAGTCTAAATGCAAATCCAAATTTAAGATAGACCCCATGGTATCACACAATCCCAATTCAATTCTATCATCACCATCCCAATGTTAAAATGTGATTGACCAACTCCAATAACTTAGCCAATAGGTATCCCACCTAACATCCCTTCATTAACCTTCATTCACTAATCCAAAATCTAGCACTTTATAATCTAGCCTTCATAATCATCTAACTCCTAAGCCACATCAAACCAACCATATCCTACCATCAACCCTTGAATAATATTTATCTAAGAGAGAATAAGGTACATCCAAGTCTAAGAATCATCCATTAGGGATATGCCAAGATCCCCTTCCAAATCACAATCAAATTCCTCTACTTCCACGTAAAAGTCAATACAATGAGTCTATCCTAGACCAATCCATATTCAATGATTCATTTTTATTGGATCACCCATATTTGACCAATCTAAAACCATTATTGGCCTGCCTATATTTTATGAATAAACCATATTTGATGAGATAATATTTTATGAACCATCACTTCACCGATCACCATTCCTTAGTCAACCCACCTTTGACCAACTTATCTTTGACTAGCCACCCATCTTTGATGAACTGCTAGTATTTGATGAACCCATCTTTGATGAGACCATCCTTGGCCTATTACCCCATCTCCTATCACATATCACACCTTAAATCACCTAACATCACATGCCTCAAGTGATAATGGTACTTGTAGACAATAAACACCAACATCAAAATGCCTTTCATGCAAACAAACCCATACTAAATAAAAAATCATCATTAACATTAGAATCAAAACCAACCTCGACATCAAAATCCTATCAATTCATCAAGACTTTATTTTTAAAAATTTTCATCCTCATAGAAGAGGAAATTAACAACAATAATCATGTAGGATTACATGGAGATAGCCATGTGACTTATTTCCAAAACACAAAATATCATATAGCAAGCAAAATCCTTGAAATCATGAACTATAATGGGAAAATCCTTGGCATCCTTGAGTAAGGCATCATCGAACCTATCCATGTACATGCACACAAGGGATCACAAAGAATCATAAAAACCATCATTTTATGGCCAATACACCCCCTTCTTGAAAAAAGTGGGTGAGCCCTTCTTAAAAGGCTCAATTCAGATTCCCTAGATTTTTAGTCCCTTTATGATCTACATATTTATGTGAAAATCCTCAATTTTATATTTCACCCTGGTTTTCCCAATGTCTACCATGATTGAAATGATAATTTGGTGTCTATAAAAAACCCTTGTGATCCTTTGGATTTAACACAGTAGAGTCTGTGCTGTGTCATAATAGAGCAAAAGGCTTTCATACTTAGAATATTTTTATTGCACTAAGTATTTTTCATAGATCTAGAATTTATTGAAATTATTGGAGTCTCAATCTCCCATAGTCCTACTTGGCATATCATAAGGATTTGATGGTAGGTATAAAGGAATGACTAAATAAGAAAACACCACATGGACCCTGTTGTCAGAGTTGTTAGTCCTAGACCTATCAGAGATGTCAGAGCTTAAGAGAGCCCACCCAAGTAAGAAAGTGCCATATGGACCCCATTGTTAGAGTTGTTAGTCTCTTAAACCTATCAAATATTTAGAGCCTAGGAGATCCCACCTGAATAAGAAAGTGCCATGTGGACCTCATTATTAGAGATGTCAATCTTTTAGACCTATTAGAGATGTCAGATCCTGGGAGAGCTCGACCTACTAGACCATGCCATATGGCCCTTCCATACAAATTGGTAGAAGAGGCTCAAGACACCCTGAGGTGATTGGGGGAGGTACTATCAAATCTAAAAGGCTAATCATAGGATGCCACATTTCACCTCACTCCTCCATATACTAATTATTGCTCCTAAATGTGTAAAGGTGAAGTATTGGGTTGCACCTAGGTGTTAGCCATTACAGACAGGGCCAATCATTGATGGATATGTTGTACAAGCTAAAGGCCACCTAGGATGCCATAATGTAAATATGGTTGTGTGCCTACCACACTCTCCATATCAACTAAATGGGAAACTACGCCCTGATTAGACAATTCAAAATATCATTTCATAGTCTCCAAATCTAGTAGGTGACATGTATTTGAAATCTTTGAATTTAATTCTAGATCAGGAAATAAATGAAAATATCAAACCACCAACTCAATTTCAAATTCATGCAAGGTGAGCTACCAAGCACTGTCAATGTAGGAGATTTTTGAAAATCCTTATATGTGCCTAATGGTAAATTATTTTACCATTATTGCTCCCATCTTCCCAAAATTTACCTCCTCACTTTCTATTTGTTCATATGCCCCCACGCTTTCCTTGCTCATAATTTACTACCATAGAGATATGTCCCTTTTTTCCATGGATACTTTGTCTTCTAACCCCAAGGCCAAGCTTGAATATAAGGATACCACTTTCCCTAAGGGCTTAACCCACTTCAAACATTACAACAACATATTCAAAGCAATTAAAACTATGTTGAAGTCATCCAGTAGTGATAATGAGGATGAAGTTGAGTTACAATATGCGCTCAGGCCATACAATAAATGTGGGTTACCTAGAGTCATAGCCAAGCCAGAAGTCTTCCCCTATGTAGACCTTTTTAGAAAACAATTTCTCACTTACAAATGAGTATAGGATGGTGTTCACAATATAATGTGTTCTACAGGCTCCCGACATAAGATCCCAAATATTTTAGGGAGTGTGTTCAAAGTCTACTATAACCTCTCAAAACACACAGTCTCTTATGATGTGGCCATAGTTGATGTGTAGACCAACACATATCAAATTTATGATGTCTTAAAGGACTAAGTAGAAAACCCAAATGACAAATGGGTTAACAAGGTAGACATAGACTCTTACATAGTCCACACATTTAAAGAAAGGATTCATGTAGGGATGATCATTTTGGATCACTTGTTTGGGGTGATTGACTATGTGCATGTCAATCTCTTATGGGTTCCCATAATGCATATAATTCTCAAAGGTGATTAGGTCCTAGACCTTGGATGCATGATCAACTTCAACCTTATCAAGGTAGTATCAGATGTTTGGAGTAAAGGCAATTTTTATATCATGAGGTAATTGGTGGATGCAGTTTATGCCACCATTCTATTTAAGCCCTTTGCCTTTCCACCATGGGTTCTCAAGGGCACAACGGTCCATGTATTTTTTAATAAACTAAATGGACACCATTATAAAAATCACATCTAAGAGATTTGTGAGTCCTTCTATCTAGTGGTCTATATGGGCATCAATGAGGTGATCATGCCTCATCTCTCCAAAAAATAAGATAGTTTCTCATCTCCATGGGTGATTATATGTACTATAAATATGATACCATCATCCAAGTGGTTGGAACCCTCAAGGCTCTCCTTCACCTTCCTTACCAATTCTCAAACTAATTGGTAGAACAAGAAATTGCTTACCAACTAGTTAAAGGCATCTTTGAACACTGCATCCACTTCTCGTAAAAGGCTTACCCAACCTTCCCCATCACCATCAAATGTCATGTATACAATATGCTACCCTTGTTGTAGAAGATGGATGCAAGTAAGGATTATTATGCCTTGGGTAGGGAAGAACGTAGAGATTGAGATCCCCATGGCATCATTAGAGCCCATGTGGGGAGCTACAAATCCTAACTCAATATCAATTATGGCCACTATCCCAATAAATAAGACAAAGTCCACCTCAACCCTATAGATGACAAGGAGGTGCTCACCTGACTCCAAGATGGAAAGAAGTATAAGGGAAAGTAATTTCAATTTGGTCCATCCACCCAAGGTGGACCTACCTCATAAACATCATCATAGGTCCATGAGGATTTTTAGGCAACTCCTCAAATTTTAAGGAGTATATTAAAAGGAGTGACAACTCCTTCTCTTCCATGAGCTTCTCCTCCCTACTCTCTACTCCACCTCCACCACCTCTTGTGGTTCTAGTTGCTTAACCAACAGCTACCTAGGCATTTTGGTTTGATATCAATAACATCCCAAAGGTGGGGCCCAAGTGTGAACAATGACAAACTTCCACATATATCCCTTCCCCTGCTCCCACCATTCCCTAATAACCCAGTGGAACACCCCTTGGTTTCACATTTTTATAGTGGCCCAATCAGGTAGTGCCTCCTTTATTCTTTATTTTACCCCCTCTATATTTCACACAAGTGCCTCTAACTTTGGCTATGCATAGTATCCTAACACCCCAATTTACCTCTACTCAATATGTTCCATCTGTAGGGATCTCAACAATACCTTGATTGGTCCTTCCACAGGTTCAACCACCTCTTGGTATTCCTTCTTTAATAGGTCTCATTATGCCCCCATCAATAATCACACCTATATACATAGTTAAATTATCACCAGTCACATCAACGAGACCTTCAATCACTCAACATACTGTTCAGTCAGCCCCTGTAGCCTCTTCCACTACAACTCCTTTCACTACAATAATGTAAGGTGATTTGGGCAAGAGGCCTAAAAAGAAGTAAAACATAACTCCCACTCTTAGACCCCATATTTATACTTTTATCACTCCTAGTTTTACCTTTTCCATTATATTGGGTGCTCAAGGATTTGGATTTAATCATCCAATTTCCTTCTTCTTAATGAATGCCTCTCTCCCTGACATCATTGCCCTATAGGTCAATTTGACCCAGAGATAGTAGTATACCCTAATGTTCCCATGGGCTTCCCCATTCATTTTTACCTCCTTATGCCCCCATACCTTCTTATCCTCCATTAATCTCATATTTCATCCCATTTGCTTCATCCATTCCTCCTCCCCCTAGACCTCCACCTGTCACCTCCATCTCTACCACCTCGATAGCACATATGTTAATCAACATAAAGATGTTCTTGACACCTTCACAATTCCTGAGAAAGCCTTATCTTACATTAAAATAAGCTTCATCCATATTACCTATGATAGCCATGCTACCACCTATCCTCTTATCAATTCCACCCATCATTTCCACCATTTTAAAATCAATCTCCCACACACATCGATTGACACCAATAAAATCACTTACTAACAATAAAATAATGGAAAAAATCATGATTGACATCCATTCAAAATAGCATAAAGAAACATCAACATCCAATAAACTATAAAATCAAAATCCAAAATGAATGTCCCCTAGTGAAAACTTCCTTGTGGCACTATGAGATAATTTAAATCAAAATCAAAGAAAAAAATCAAGTTCCTTTAGTGAAAACCTCTTTGAGGTGCTATCAAACCTAAATGATAATCAAAGTCCAAAAAATCAAGAAAAGTTTGTTGGTGAAAAAATTTGAAAGGCACCAATGGATGAAAAAAGTAATCTCCCTCCTATATCAACATAATTCCAAATCACAAGATGTAAAAGTATCCAAGTAGAAGGAAATCCCCAAAACATCCAATTTGCATCTACTCTCAGTCTCACAAAATTTGAGATTATTGGTCCCAATCCCCCTTCATATCATGATCACATCCCACCTCCCAATCATTCATTTAATTAATAAACATCCTTCATCCAATATGCCTTCTGCTTTACCATCCTTGGCAACACCCTTTATCATAGGTACTGTGACAACATCCTAATCAGTTTGGAAGAAACCAATTTGATAATCAATGAAGTTCACACTGATATCACTAGAGTGCACACCTGAAGGATCCCATGTTGTGATGATAAACTAAATAAATAATCTATCCAATGGTGAAAACCATGATTATGGCACCCTAGACAAGTACCATGATGAAAACTAGTTTAAGGCATCATGCATAAATAATATGTTATATGCACATACCTCAAAATTTGATGGTATCCCCATCCCCATCTAAAACCATAATCATAACCATTCCATTTAAACCATATTAACCATACCTATCCATCCTATCATTCCCATCCATTCTTCCCATCATGACCATTATAAGGAAGTGGAATATGTTTTGAGCCCTATTTTGGTAAAGCATCTTGGCATATCCTCTGAATGGTACTTCAATGACTGGATACTTGGTTCCCACGTGACATGGTTGTTGAAGATACTGCATCCATTCCTAGTCACCCCTATCATTGTCTAATATCATGAAACATCATCCTGACTCCATTCATCCATTATCATCTCCCATCTTGGTGCTAAAATAAGTTTTCCCTTTACTAGTGACCCCTTGTATATACTTATTCCAAAATTTCCAAAAACATCCAAAATATCCAAAAACATCAAATAATCCAAAATATCCTAAAACATCATAAAATCACAAAACCTTTAAAAAGAGATTTAAAGCCACAAAATCTATAAAATGGATCTTGTCCTAAATATAGTCAAAATCCTTGATCCAATAATTCTAGATTTTTAGGATATTTCATTCCCACATCTACCTTGCTTGGGAAAATCATCAATCTGACTTTTTTTGGGATGTGTCCTGCCCAAATCCAATCCCCTTACATGTATCCTTGCCTTAGGGCACTATCAAACTATTAGTATCATTGAGTCTTTAAACCTATATTTTGACTTGATTAATGACAAGATGTTTTTTATTGATTTTTATTTTCAACTTTGTGTGTGTTTGATTAATTGCTTGTTTGTTTGCTTTTTGTTTGTGCCCTGACTTAGTCCATATGCATATAAAAATGAGGTTATCACAAATTTTCCATATCATGGTGCCTACTATCATGCACTTGTACTTGAGTCCATCTATCAATATACAATAATAGTGCATCATGATTTTTCAATATCACAGTGCCATTTTGTCATTTATTTATTGGATCAAGGGTCAATCCTTATACACATTATTGCTAGGTCATCATGTTGTTTTATAGCATGGTAAATATTGTCATGCAAAATATAAAAAATCAAGTTGAAAAGTATATATGGAGACACACTAAAATGACATTATATCCCCTTGAAAAATTTATCCATCTCTTAATCATCTATTTACAAATCAAATCATCTTATCCCTCTTTGATCCAGTCAAGGTCAAATCATCATTTCTCATCACATACCTCCCTTATTAGGAAAACTACATTATCCTAAGGTCTATTTGGACTATTTAGGTAGCAATCAGTCACATGAAGGTTATGAGGTTATCTTGGCCACCATTCTTATTCTTTTTCCCTTCCCATTCCCATTTCTATTCATCTCTAACCATCCTTTTCTTTTGACTAACAATCATATTCATGTCTTAAGTGTGTGAACATCAGTTTACCATAACATAATATAATTCAATATAATAACATCATTATTAAATAATTATTTCATTTCTTGGGGCATCTTTGTGTGCCCTATTTTTTAAGGTTGCTTTATCCTTTGAATGATTATTGTACCATCCACACGTGTTTGAATCAATCATTAATGATCATCGATTGTTAGTGATCATCTCATAATTAATCCATGCAATCGATAAAATCATTGACCTGTGCTTAAAAATATATCAATTAATCAACCAATTAGTTAATTAATCATCCATCCAATCTAAGCTTGTCGCTTTCACCTTGTTTGGGATAAGTCAAGTGCACAACTTATCATCGGGATAGATCATTCCCAAATCCAAGCATGTAGCTTTTTTGGGATATTTCATTCCCAAATCCACCCAATTTGGGCCAAATCAAAGTGTGCAACTTATCTCAAGATGTATCCTTCTCAAATCCATGCTAATTGGGGCAAATTAATCCATCTTCAATATAAATCAAAGTATACAAGTGTTGGCTTAGGTGGGTTAATTTAATTTTTTCTATTCATTATCATCCTCTTATCCAATCATCACCACATCCTACATCACAATCCCTCTTTCTTCATCACCTACCCATTGATTCTTCCATTCTAATATCTTCCTCTCTTTTTCAATATCCCATCCACATCTTTCATCCCCACAAGCCCTCTCAAGGGGGCATCATCCATCCATCACATTCCTTCATGATCATAATCATCTAACTTTCATCCACATTTTTTTGCTTCTCATTTCTTTGAAAAGTCATTACTCCACCCATCATGTCTTGTAATGCTCTTTCAAAAAGGGGGGAAATGTAGACACTTAAAATTGGATTTTCTACTAATTATGTACTAACATTATCCTTCAATCATTTAGTTTGGTCTTCTATTCACACTCACATCCCTAGTCTAACCATTTTTCACCCCCATGATGAATTAATCATTTATTCCTCAAATATATTCAGTCCCACAAAAATCCACCATCACTCTTAATTAGTTATTTAATCTCGATTGATTAACTAACCTTATTCTAATGAATAATCCATAGCTTTTGAAAATTCATATCTGCCAAAATATAAAAAATATAATATTACTCACATCACTCAAGCTCTTACAAATCCCAAGGCAATCCCTTATCTCACGATGCATGTCATAAGCCCTCATTAGTGACTCTTTTTACACACTCCAACCTTTTTCTTACACACTCAATACTCCACTTATGAGGAGGATCAATCCTCCACCACTTCAACCAAGATCAATCGCTCTTATCAATCAACCAAAACTATACATTGAGGGCTTACTCTCCACTATAAATAAGCTTATTCATGTGATGAAGTGTCACATAATTGTTCAATAAAGCTTCAATTTACATTCTTTTTCATTAGATACAATCATCAATTTTTAATAGGGTTATGGTGTCCATTTGATCACACACATCCACTAAGAATTGAAATTATAACCATCACTTTCGAGCACATCCAATCGACAAGAAGGATAGGATAGCAAAGGTATCACTAGTATTATTTTACAATTATAATTACACTCCATTTATCTTGCTCAATCTAGTGACACATGCTTAGATTAGTTAGATATTTTTATTTCATTTTGATTTATACTAACCGATATTAATCTTTGTTTCATGATGTTACATACATTTTCTTCTTGATACAGATGTGTAAAATGATTAAAGATCTACTCTTTGACATCTTTCATTGAGTTAAGCTATTTTCCATTAGTAGATTATAGTTTTATTATGGTGTTGGTGTTTCTTGTTTATTGGGTTTTTTTATAGATTCATTTGGTGTTACAATCTCATTTAGAAATATAGAACATTCTAGATTTCAACAACACTTTTGTTTTGTGTTGTAAGACCTTAATTTGGGCCTTCTTATTTATTTTTTACTTCCTCAATTTAGAGATTGAGAGAAATGGTGATTTGCATCTTATTTTGAGATTTAATCCATTTTTGAATGTAAGCCCTTGTGTGATAAAATTGTTTGACCTAATGTTGACTAGGGAATAGATGTAGTTATTTTTGCTAGGCTTAGTTGATAACCTATTCAAAACCCTCCTCCTTATGCCAGATGGAGGAATATTTAATGGAATAGGACCCCAACTAGTCTTTTGATTTAAAAACAAATTGATGGGCTTGTGGTCATTAGTGAGGTTTGGGATAATTTCTAAATGCGATAAGGGGAATAATTCCAATAACCTCCCAAAGATTAGAAATCTATCCTACCTATTGGTTATGAAAGAAGATCCACTCCTCTTATTTGGCCATGTATATTTCCATTAGATTGAGGTCTTCTAGTTCATGGTTGTTCACCATATACTCCAAAGCTTCCCTATCACTACCTCAAACAAGAAGACCCCATTTCTTCTTAGTTTCGATTAGCACAATATTAAGGTCCCCTTCAAGAACACAATTTTCAAGGAAGTTTTAATTATAATTTTCATTGGTGGAGGCCCATCATGATATTTTTTGTTCATAAAATGGTTTGGATAGTACACATAGTGATAATGAGCAACAAATTAGAGGCCTTTCCTCTTATAGTGGTTCTAATCCAGTTAACGATCAAAAAATGATCTTCAAGAATGAAAATTGAAAACCATGCAGTGATGATCCAACTTGAGGCTACATAAGATGGAACAATAATGCATTCATAGGTGTTCAAGAGTTTCTTATATGAGAATAATATCAAGTTTCCTATTTTACAATAGGTCTTGGAAGCATATATTTTTGTGGGTATCTCCTAAACTCCTTATATTCTAAGAAAGAATTAACATTTCTTATGTGATTTGTTTTTAGATTTGATGGCTAATTTAATAATAATATGAGTGTTAGTTGTAATACTTTATGCTAAATTTTAACTTCTACCTCATTATTATTTTTCCTGCTTTTAGGTGACTGGGTTTTTTGAAAATAAGAGGGAACGAGGGGAGTTTCCATTTATTGTAAGGTTTTATCACTACTTTGGATAGGAATGTGATGAAACTAGTAAACTACTCACTTACAATGCCATTGAAACACACAACAAGATTTAAACACAGATCATGACAAATCACTTACAGTCACAATATTGAAGGACACAAATGGATTCAAACATATAGATCAAAGAACTAGAAAGAATACACTTAACAACTTATACCATCATTTATATTAACTCATTCAGGAATTGCACAACATGATGGCTTTATAGAACTGGATAGAGCTACCTTGGTGCTCGTCATTCACAACTAAAGAGATTTCAATGAGCTGCCATGATGACTAGAAAACAAACTCAAGAGAATATATGTGTGAGGCAGAGCACAATAGAGAAACAACAAGCTTCAAGCTAAATTGAACAAATAGAGCATAATCTCGTTGGGACAAACACGGACTAGGCTAACACTAATAATGGCCAAGGGCATATGTAAAGACTGACAGAACCTTCATTGAAAAAAAAAACACTTTGATGGATCAAACACAAGCTCAAACAAATAGACACTTTTAATATAGTCTAATAGATAATCTCTTGGAAGAACGATTATGCCAATACAAACTTAGACAGACAACTTAGACAACCTTCGACTATGATACCAAATGTAGAAACTAACATACATGGTACCAAATGATGAAATTGACCCCTAGCATATAGGACTAAACACTATTTTTGAAACAAAAATGACAGTATCTTGTGCTTCCTAATAGTGCCAGAACTCCACTACAACCTAACAATTTGAACACCTAGCAGTCATACGCGACCCAGCAGGAAAATTGAGACAGTCCAGCAGCTATATATGCCCCAGTAGGAAATTTTAATCTTTGTCTGTGCACAGCAGCTCTTTTTCCATGCCTCCTTTTCTCATTTGTTTATACTCACATAGAATCTTAGAGCGCCTGATACCACTATTGGAAGGCGGACAAAAATATAGGAAAATCAACGCAGGAAACAAAATACACTATATTATATTCATATAGCAAGAAGACATACATTTGGTGTTTGTCTACCCCCCTCTAGTTCTCTCTTCTACACCCTTATTCATACACCAACATACACCTCCCCTATTTTTCATGAAAATCCCCAATACCAAACCATATTTCTCAAATTAGATGTTCAATCCTATCCTAAGCTTCTCATAACAACCTCCCAGAATGAACAAAATAGCTCTCCTAACATAAGAAAATACAAACCACACAAAATCTCGCCCAACAGACTTGATTCCATGCTTAATGGATATTTGGACGAAATTGAAACTAATGAAAAGAATGAAGAAATGGAGGGAAAACAATATATATACTTAAACATGCTAAAACTCAACCAAAAGTGTATTGAATATGGTCCTAACATGAGGATGCTCCTACATCAGAATGCTTTTCATCTCAGGTTGAGTGTGGGAAACATGCTCTTTTCCCACATTTTATTTTGGTAATAAATCTTATTTGGACTCATGATTTTATTCTTCTTGCTTGATTATTTCATCTAAATCCATGAAGGGATTGGAGGTAAGGGGCTCTTTTCTTGGTTGTTTTGGATTTTGGGTGATTTTCCTTCGATATGATGGATGAAACCCTTCATTCAAACCATCTTGGGCATTGAATTCATTTGTATTATTTAGACAATATCTCATAAAATGTCCATGTTTGTGGCATAAATTGCATTTGAATGGAATATGTACATAATCAAGCTTTTGCATGAATATTAGATTCTCAATCCTCAAACTGATAGCTTGAGGAAGCCCTTTAATGAGGTACACTTCCACATGGATTATAAAAGTAAGGAAACTTATTTATTTGGGTGAAACACATATTTTATATATTCATATTGTGTTTTTAATGTCCTATATTGCATTTGCATGTCAAATGTGTAAGTGGAGAAAGTGGATTCAAACACATGCTGACACCTTAAACAATAAATTCTATAAGGGGGTCAAAATTGGGGTTCTAGTTATTCAGATAGAGACCACATGGGCCTAGCAACCAAGGGACACTTTTTAAAATTATATCTTTATCTTATTTTTTGGTGAAGGAGGTGATGAGAAAACCCCTACCGCATAAGGTGATTTTGATATTGGTAGATACTTTTGGCCTCCATTCTTTGTCTACCCATTGTTCCATATATTTGGTTGATGGACATGTGCCATGAAATTTTCCCACCAGTGCATGCTATGAGATATCAAGCATTATTTTTTCAATATTTCCATAAGAGATATCCACCATCAGGACTTCATCCCATCTTTTGACAATGCAAATATCCATTCTTTCTTTAACAAGTATACTATTTTCCACAATGTCTAAAACTAATAATCTAAAGATTACTTAATAAGCTATTTTGAATTGTTATATGACCTTGTTGTTTATGTAGACACATAAATTTGGTCACAGGTATTTGATAATGCTAATTTTTGACACATTTCAAACCACATGACTAACGCATAATTATATGACCTTTATTCACCATTATTATAAGTCATTTGTCTATATGTAGGTTCAACCTTTTGTTTGCCATTGCTATTACACATAACTCTCAATGCCAAATACACAAGCAACTTAAAATCACCTTCAAATTAGTTCTTGTAAAGGACAACTATCTCTAGTTTACCTAGAGAATTCTGTGCTAAGCAGACAAGAGTGCAATGTGCCCGTGTCCACTTAGGTTGGCCATGTTTCGTGCCAAATAATGACTAGTTTCTAACTTTGAAATCATTTTTTTGGGTCTTATTACACGTTTCACATAGTTATATAAATGAAATTGTCAAAATATTCACCTATAAATACACATCAAGAGTCACTCATTATCACCACTTTCTATTCACTTGATTCAAACATTTATAATTTTACACATTAAAAAAATTTACCATATTCTACCTAAAATTTGAATCATCCACAAGGAGTAGTCATTATCCAAGTCAAGAGATGTCATTATTAAGAATCAAATCCACCTTCTAGCTACATAAATATAATCAAAGGAGCATAATTGCACATTCACTCTAGGTGAGAGAACTATGTGAGATTTATTTCCATCCTTGGAGTATCGAATACACAAACAACAATCAATCATCAAGGAGGTGATTGAGGTCAGCTTAGACCATTACACTCTCCTCTTTTTATTACATGTTTTAAATCTATCAAAGTGCCCCAAGGTTTTAAAGATGAGAAGACAAACAATAATTTGTGTATGGATAAACCTTAATTATGATATCTTAGATTACATAACATTTTTAGGAGCAACAATGCAATGATCATTTTTTATGCACATTCAACAGGGGTAAGTCCATGGTCAACAGACTCAAGCACATTACATTACTATCCATTTTCAATGTTCATGTCCAAAAATATTAATTTCTTCTACCTTTGATCTATCATTCTAGATTCTTGTTTTTTTTCTTTTTCTGTCAACAAACTATCACAGTCAATTGGGAAAAGTCCATGCACTAAAACACACTACATCATTGTCTACTTATAATTGACTTGTCCAAATTATATTTCTATTCTTGATTTTGATCATGAACCTATACAATCACCTCTTCTTATAACTTTCACTATCAGATAATTAAAACAATCAATAGAAACATTTATGTAATCTAAGTATATATCTTCTTATTGTTTTCAAAAAAATGATAGTTTCCATATTTAACAATATGTTAAAATCATAAAATCATTGTATATATTTAGCATTCTAATATTTACAATTTTAAACCTACTAGAATGCATTACAAATTTATTTGTTTTATAAAAAATAGGGTGATGCATATTGATGAACCTAAACCTTTATTTTTGAACCTTGTTTTCTCAAATTTTTTTTCAAATTTTGATTTTATTTTTTCTTTGTTTTTCCTATAAACTATGTTCCAAATTTTTTAAAACTTATAAGAGTTGTCATTTTAGAAAAAGTGGTCACCAGTTTTACCTCAGTTGTGGTGTGAGGGGTAATGCCCCAATACTCAAGACATTATATAATAATATATATGGTTTTTAGTTTCAATGTACCTCAAAATATATTAGAAATGCCTCAGGTTTTGTTTTCAACCATAGGAATCCTTTAGTGACTTGTTCTTGTAGTGCACTCGTAAGTAGTTAGCCCTATGAAGTTATCTCAACATAACCTAGAGACCAGATAGTGCAACTATGGGAATAGTGGAATCCTTTGTAGTTAGTGCCTTTGTGGCCATGTTCACTATTTATGACTAAGATTATTATATTTGAGAACTTACAAAGAAAATGCACCCTACCTAGTTACACTCATTCTCCTATTAGGGTTTCTTCTTTTAGGGTTATTATTTGATTGGTTGATTTTGGGATCAAAATAAATCTATTTTTCAAACTCTTAGATTTTTTTTCTATTAGTAATTAGTGGATGAAGAAATGTTTTTGTTTATCAAAATAATGTATGAACATTATGGATTTTATAATTTACTATTTTTAATAAATTCAACGTAGAGAATGAACAATGTATCTCTTTTTTAATTAATTTATAGGTTTATCTATCTATTGATTTTGATCAAAACCCTCTCTTAGATTTCAAAATACATAACATATATCTTTGATAGTTGGTTCTTTATTTGACCCTTGTTAAAGCAATCCATCCACGCTTGTTTACTTATTTGGATTAGGTATTTTCTATATTGTAATATTTTGTTTAAGAACCAATCTAAAAACCCTATCCACTTGATGACTATGGATTGTTTAATCTTTCCTCCTCATCCCCATCTACCTCCCACAAACCCTCTTGATGGTGTTTTTATGCATATTAAATCACAAGAACCTAACATGTGTGCTTGTTAAGCCCTTTATGTTCAAATAATCACTATGATAGTATACATGAAAGACTTGGAAAATCAAAATAAATATTGTATTTTAAGTATGACATCACTTGAAAATAATATCACATATATAAAGAATCTAGATCATGTTAGTGTTAATCATATATCTACATCTCCATCTAGATTTTTTGTGCCTCAAAATAATTCAACTCAAGATTAGAAGCAAAATCATGATATGTATACCACTAGTGATTTAAAAGGTGTATATAAGGTAAATAAGATTTAAAGTCAGATTATAAAATCAATGATTTAAACTATCTAATCACATTACCTGCTATGCATCCTCTAAGAACTATTGTGCATATCATAGAATGGATGTGCATCATATAGACAATTATTGGGATTTGAAGAAAAAAATACAAAGTACCATTAATAGTGGTGATCCTATAATAGATTACTCAATCAAGAAACCCACTCACACTATGATTGCATTTGTTAAGGATCAAGTGCAAGTAGAACAAATGAAAAAATCAGAGCAAGAAAGGTTATAAAATGAACAAACAAGGATGAAAAATGAATAATTACAAAGGAAACAATTAGATCATCAAAGGGGAAAAATTGAAATGGAGAAATTAGTAAAAAAACATTCACAAAAATAAAAGTTAAAACAAAAAATCAAGATAAGCAAAAAACATCCTTATGAAAGGGTTTAATATGAAGGGATTTCAAAAAATATATATTCCTAAAAATACTAACGATACAAATATAGTTTCTAAGGATTCAAAAACTGTATCTACTTCATGAATATAGGATCAAGATAAGGCCAACACTATAAAAGTTGTGGTTACATCTTCAAGTCAAGAAGTGAAAGAAGAAATTACTTCCCTTCCTAATATTCAAGTAATGATACTTGATTCTTTTCCAATTCAAAATGAAATGCAAAATCCTGACAATGATGAACATACTCATATGCAACAAAATGTCAATAAGGTAATACCATGATATGGTGCAATTGTTTTTTCATATACATATGAAAAAGATGATCATAATGGCATATCACAATTTCAAAACTAAGTGCATGATTATGATAATCTAGAGGATAGGTTCAATGAATATGAATTCAATGATATTCCAAATAATGATATAGTGAAGTATTCAACAAATTATGGACATGAGTGGAAATATAACTCTACTTACTCACAAAAAGTGGTCATTCCTTTATTGGATACAAGAACTACATGGGGCATCCATTGATGGGATCATCTATTAATAGGAACAAATTCCATTGTACATAGCTTCTTGATGCTTGATTAATTATTCTATCTTAGCACACGTGTTTGTATGCATTGACATAAACTTTTCTTCTAGCCATTGGATTAGTTATATTTTACCCTTGCCTTTTTATTATTTAAATTGATCTAAACATCTGGGACATGATTCAAGCAATTAACACATGTTGTGGATTGTTTAGATCCCTCCCATTCTTAAATTTTCAAAGCCTTACAACTTATCCATGCACATATATCAAAATTAAAAAAAATAGAGTAAAAATGCAAAAACATCCAAAATATTTTTCAAAAATAAAAAAAAGAGGACATGAGCATGACATAAGATGTTAGTTTACTTCTTTACATTTGTTACTTATCACATATTTGGTAGGAATCATATTCTTTTCTATACATACATGCATTTCACAAGGTATATGAGTGTGATGTAGGACATACATTATATATGCATTTTAAGATATGGGACTCCCTTCTACCTAGTGGCCCTATTTATGCTAGGGGCATCTAATTCTACAGGTTAAACTATAACAAGTTATATGTATCTATGACCTCAAATGAAATATTGAACAAAATAACTTACAAATGTCTTATTATTACTCATACCTTACATTGTGTTATATAGATATGATACTTTGATATAATATGACATTGACACATATAGATGGAATACACTATTTTTAACTTGTTCTATGTTCCTTCGATGATGTTTACTTTCTTGCATGAGAGGCTAGACATTGATTGATTATTGTTTGTGGCCCTTGGCCCTTGCATGCAAATTATTTGAATATATCTATGATATTTGTGCTTGGTATGTGTGACATTTGAACATGTCCATTGCTAGTGACCCTTGTCCCTATATGTGTAATATTTTCTTACACAACATTTGAATGTGTCCTTTGTATGTGGCCCTTGGTCTTATTATGTGACATTGAATGTTGTGCTTATTATGTTTTTTGAGATTGATTAGAGGTGATATGATACATATCATGCACTATTAATGTATAGTCTACCTCAAAGATGGTTACTTTACTGCATACCTCATTATTAAATCTATCTAGATATGACACTTGTCTGCCTAAAATTTAATATGTTAATTACATAATTCAAATGGAAATTATAATTCTATGATTACATGATCTCAAACATGATGACATAATACTATATGATCATATGTTTATCACTTGATATAGTTAACTCTTATTTTGAGATGAATGATTTGTAGGCTACATCCCTTATCTCTAAAAGGGGGCATCACAGTGGACTTTTCTTAGAGATGCACACCTCCATGAGTAGACATAAATCATATTTAGAATAAATATACATTTAAAAAATGTAGAATACATGTTTTTAAAGATTAAAAGTAATGCAAAATTAGATTTTATAAAATGGTATAGGTTTTCAAAGATTCAAAGTGATTTATAAATTAAACATATGACACATATTGACACATTCAAATAGATTTTAGGGGTATTTGACATGCATATTCACTCATTTTTAAAAGACTCAAAGCATGAAATCATACACACTTGAATGCATATGCAGAAAAATTATAAGATCAAAGTTATAGGTTACAAAGATAATAATAATTGAGCATATAGATGCATAACATTATATATAATTGGAACATATTCAAACGAGGCATGATATTCATTCATACTCATGCTTATTCAAAGTGGAAAAATGTAAAATTCAAAGTGCAAAGAGAAAAATTACAAATTGAAAGGAAAAATATTTATTTCAAATCAAATTCTATGAGCAATGTGGTCATGATGGGGGCATGAATATTATTCATTCTCTTTTGATCATGGAAATTAGAATCTAGATCTGTTTGTAACGGTGTGTTTCGAATATGAGTAAGTGATGTACATTGGAGTCTAGTGACACTCAATGGCCTTGGCATCACTTGTACTAAACCTAGCATGGTTTTACCATTAGTGCATTAGGTACTATTTCATTTTCATAAGAGTTAGAATAATGTATCTTTCCAACCCAAAATCTTGAATAGTTATTCAAATTTGGGACTTGATCACTCTCAATTCACCACCGATTCAAAATCTTAAAATGATTCAATAAAAGGACATAGTTATCCATTATTAGCTATAGGTTACAGGGTAATTTTTTTTCATCTATGTATAGGTGTAATCCTTTCTTATTCTCTTTTAATTTTTTTTAATTTTCATAGTTAAAGCTTTTTCATATTTCAAAATGAAAAAATGAATACTTCATGAGTTGTTGCAAGGTTTGCTAATTTTGAGTGTTCTACACAATTGAAGTATTTGATTAAAGACAAAGTGTGGTGTACACACTCAGGTTTAAATTATTTATCCTTTACTCTATTAATTTCATATCTAGAATAAATGGGAGGAAAATGTATACACATAAATCTGGTCACATTTACTTCAACATGTTATTTATTTACACATTTCAAACTACATGAGTTGCACATAATTACATGACACTTATTCACCATTACTCGAACCTATTTAACTATATATGGGTTTGAGTCTTTGTTTGTCATTTCTATTACACATAACTATCAATGTAAAATACTCAAGTTACTTTAAATTAACTTCATAATGTTCCCTACAAATGATAGTTATTGTATGCAATGGGAAATGTAGTAGATATATAAATCAATCCTAGCTCAGAGAAGATAAATCTTACTTACACTTTCTATTGGGGATACATTAGATAATCTTGGTCATGACCAAGATGGATCCACTAGACCTAGAAAGGGATCTCTTACCAAAATAACTCCACTAAGGAAAGTTTTAAAGGCTCTAGTAAAGTAAAACTATGCAATAACCCTAATCAAGTACTATGTTTTCATATTCACTAAACTAATAAAAAGTAAAGTAAAGTCTAATATAGTGTTTACCAAATATTGTGGCACAAAATGGGGCTAATAAACATGAAAATTAAACATGCATAGAAGACATATGCTTATGTCAATGTATAAGAAATCCTAATGCATGGAAAAGAAGCACAAATACATATCTATCTACTCTTACAAAGGAAGAATATAGTTAGGACTACCTACCTTTGAAGATGAACCTGCCAAGCCTTAATATCTCCCTTGGCCAAGGTTCTTAGCAAGATGTTGTGGTATGTAAGGATGACAAGGATAAATCAGCTTTATGCCACACAACCTATTAATACATCCAAAAGACTTCTCCACAAGACAAGATTTGTATCTCCAAAAAAAGTATGAAACCCTAATATTGATCCTCAAGTAGAATGATGGATAAGTAGATACACAATATATCTTACTTTTTCTTCTCTTCTCTCTCTAATAAATTATGGAAATGGATGTGTATATATATTTGAATCTAACCTTAAACCTTTTCAAAAGTTTAGTTGATAGAGTCGGCCCAATCGAATCTATATTGTTAATTGATAATAACAAGTATCAATTAGAATACTAAGTTGGCCCAATCGACTCTATATTTTTAATTGATAATAAAAAGGATAAATTAGAATACTAATTTGGCCCAATCAACTTTGTATTATAAACTATCAAAAAGGGTTTTAGGCTTAAGAAGGGCTAATGAAGGCAATAAATTACTAGACGAGGGTGTAAAAGAGGAGACAAGGCTTAAGGAAGTACATAAGGGAATGTTGTGTTAATAAAAAGTGGTTAGACAAATGGTATGAATGATATAAAGCCACAAAAATCTTGTGAAACACCAATGGTCTATGCACCCCTTTCCCAGTACACCCTTTAAAGCATACACTCAGAGAGATTAAAACTTGACAGGTTCTTGCAAGATAAAAAGTGTTAGTAAGTGGTAAAGTTAATAAAAATATAATGTGTATACACATGCCTCACTCAAATATCATCACGTGTTATGTGAGTGTAACAAGGGATGGTGTTTTGAGAAATAGCATAACAACACATGAAATCAAGATAACTAAAAATGACATATGAAAAGTAATGATAAAATGAAATGTAATTAATTAAAATTACCATATACATGCCTTAACTTACCTTATTGATAAATGATTGCATGAAAATATCCTAGTCTTGATTATGGAGGGTTCAATACCTACATTTTAGAGACCCTAGGGATACAAAACTAATAATAGAAACAATGTGTGTGTACGTAAGATGGTTAAAGTATCAATGAATTACTTAGAAAAAATTTACAAATCAGGATTGTTAAGGCAAAGTTAGAACCAAAATATTGATGGAAAATAAATGACAAAATTATGGCAAATGAATGTATAAATGATTGTGGAACACACTAATTCACATTGGAAATCATGTCAAACATAAATGGAAAAATGGAATATAGAACAACTAAATCATGTTGGGAAGTATGTAAAACATGAATGATAAAAAAAATGTAAGACATACTAAATCACATTGGGAAGTATGTAAAACATGAATGACAAATGAAATATCAATGCAAGAAAACTCTAACAAAGATATGTAAGAAAGTAAAAAATAACCCCATTTAAGATAAGCATGTCGAATAGAACATAAATAAAAACATGAATGACTGAAAATGAAATGTAAGTCAAGATGTAAGATAAATATGAAGAAGTCATACATAAATAGAAACATTCAAGAATGCCAAAATGTCATATGTAAGAAAAGTGAAGTCCACAAAAATCAAACAAGAATATAATGGATAAATGAAAATTAAAATCTCTAAAGGATGAAAACTCAAACTAAGTGATTGTTCTAAGATACAATGTAAGAAAACATAACCACCTAATGACATGACTAGTATGACAATGAGATGGTGTGGTAAGTAAATGGTGTAAGGGTGTTTTTGAGGAAGACATTGTCCTATCCAAGGTATTACAATGCAACCCACAAAATATAAACCAAGAGGCATAATAAGATAGATGTGATCAAGGATGTGATTAACTAAAAGCAATATATAATAAGGGAATATAACAAAAATATGATGTAAATAAGGAATTTGAGGTGCCACATGGGTGATGTGAACATCTTTAACAATAAGGAGCCACACTAAGCAAGGCTGAGATATAACAACCCCTCATGGATTGTACTAGAATAATGCAGTAAAAAAAAATTATATATATATATACTGCATCATGGATGTTACATCCCTGATTCATGTAACAACCCCTCATGGATTGTACTAGAATAATGTAGTAAATTTTAAAAAAAAACTAATTAATCAACATTTATTATTTCATTAAATTACAACACAAAAATATAATTAATGATTTTTAATATACTAAAAAAGCATATTTGACTTTCACAAACTTGTAATAATAATAGTTCTAATCACTAGCATTTCATGTAACATAACATAACATAAATGCAAGGAAAGTATTCACTTTAAAATCTAGTCACAATTGGTACAATAATACAACTACTATTGTTGAAGTATAACAAATAATACAATTAAATTTCCATTAGACATTTTGCCTTAATATAATAAATAGATACTATGATCCATAGAGCTTAAATCATCAAACTAACTCATGTATTTCTGATAATCTCAAGTGTAGTCTCAAGTAAAGTACATTAGTGGGGAGGGAGAGCATCATTTGAATGCTTTTCCAAACCAACCATGGACCATCTATCTCCTGCACAATCTTCCATCATGGAATGGCCCTCCCTTCACAGATAGGTAGATAGTGATGGTATAGGAATCTATAGAGATATGTCAGTACCTATGTGCTATAATATTTCTACTACATGATATATATATCATGAAGAAAATACATTCTAACATAATATCATACAAACACATAAATTAAACATATGAAAAAATAATGTCTATCTAAGATTACTTTGGCCAAAGTTGCAAATAGAAATTAATCTCTAGGATTAGTCAATTTCAAACACAACACTTGATCAGATTATCTTTATTTTGTATTCATGATGCCAACTAAGCTAGTGAAGTTCATCTCACCACTTGTTTTGCATTATCAATGCAAGATTGATTAAATATATAACATAGTATATAAACCAATGATTCAAACATATTATTCCTATTAACAAATATGAAAACATGCTACATATGAGAAATAATCATAACTATGTATTTAGTCTATCAAATGCATTAAATGAATCTAACACATAATAATATTTCAAATATAATGAATATAATTGATTACTATCCAAATATCATACCATATGTGCATGAATCATACCAAGTTCATCTTTACATAACATCACAAGGATTCATTGAAATCCTAATCACATGTATATTATCTTTATTTGACATTGATTAAGCTAACTAAATTGGTGAAGTTTGTCTCACTGCCTAATTAGTATCATCAATACTAGATTTGGTTAATAATTATTTTAACCAATAAGTTCATTCAATTATTTCTTCTAGCAAGTACAACACATGATAATTTTGGAAACAATTACCATACATACATTTAGTCCATCTAATATTTGAATTTTTCTCATTTATTATTATTCATCATATATACATTATTCATGATAAACAATTTTATTTACCAAATGGGTAAAATACAAGTCATTTCAAAGAATTTATTATCATCTTTAAGAAAAGTTATGCATGAATTTATCATTTTCCTAAAATATAGGTCATACCACTCAATATAACCAACATTCATAATTTGCTTAATGATTTATTAAAACTCTTAAGTGACACTTAAATATCCATTTAATCAAAATCTCTAGGCTACGTGTTTATAGTAATAGTTCCCTGTCCTTCGAGATTTCATGACTTAAATGCTTAGTTATATACCAAAATATAGGCACACTTCCTATTCATACCCGTTACATATGAGTATGCTCACCTAAGTTCACATATAGGTATATGCTCACCTAAGTTCACAAATTTATAAAAGAATTCCATATTTATATCATTTCTTCCATAGTATCTTACATATATATATTTAAACTTTAAACAAACTTTTATTCAATGGGAAACAATTATACATTTTAAATAAAACTTAAATACTATGTGCTATAAGATTTAGCAAATACAAGCTATAGTTATTTTCACCAGTTTGTAGACTAAAATTATAACAAAAGGCTGTGTCAATGTCTACAATATTTAAGTCTTGCACCCTTAGCTAATTTTTCAAGGTTTCCTTATATGTTTAAATTTGAATGTAATTTTATATTTAAACCACCTGTATATTGAGTATACACAGTCCCAAATGACTCAGTATATATATTTTGTCTTGAATTTCAAATTACACAAGATTTTTCACATATGTGTATACAAATACTTATATATATATATATATATATATATATATATATATATATATATATATATATATATATTCATACACACAGACCATATAAATATTTCAACCGTATGGATTCATGCATATATGTACATGTGCAAATAAGGAGAGAATTCATCCTCTAAAATAAATCTATTAATTATGTTAAGCTATTCTAATTACCCAGTCAATATCTAAATCAACTATTTTATTTTTACCTAAATTTGCTTTTTACAATAGTCTCTTTGCAAATATACCTGATTTATAAAATTGACTGGCTTCAAATTAACAAATCGACCTAACTAGCAACTTGACATAGCTTCTTCTTAAAAATGTTTCTACTATTTTGTTTTTAGTTCGGACTAGACCTATCCACTTTGCATGAATATTATACTATAATATATATTTATTAATATGTGTTCAAGGTGTGCTTATCTAAGGAAAAATATAGCTAAAGTTTTAAATTATGTAATTCAAAAATTTATCCACTTAGATTAACATTTACAAGCTAAGGCAACGATCAGTCTATATGGGTAAATTCACTACAAACGTTCTCTAGTATAGTGCGATTTTAACCATAATACAACTTACATAGGTCTGATTAATATCTCTAGGTTTATAAAACATATATATAGAGTCCATTCGCAAAAGTACATAGTTTTCAATACCAAAAAAAACACACACATAGTTTGTTCATAGTATTTTTTGTGATATAATAACCATGAATGAAATTATACCTCCTACCTAGTAATTTCTTCCTAGTCTATCCTCCTTCCCAAGAAATGACTTTTCCCAAGGCTTCTCTCTACTCTCCTCTTTCTTCCTTCTTATATCATCACCGTACCCTCTTCTCCTCTATTGCCATACTCTCTTTTTCCCCTCACCATACTCTCCCTATCCAATTATAATAATCTCCCCCTATCACTTCATCGCTTTTTCATTTCAAAATAAGCTTAATTAACATAACTTAACTGAAGCTTTCCTTATTTTCTTAAATAGTGCTTGTTTAATCTTTAGGCCCAAAGCTGAGTTAATTTCTAACTTAAGTCCACTTAAGTCATTTCAAAAATATAATTTTAAACCTTCAATACTCAACACAATCCATGCATTGTATTTAACTCTTAAGTTAGTATTTTTAGGTTATTAAATTTCCTTAAATATACAAAAGCAAAAGTAATTATCTCTTTAAAAATATAAACTAAATCAATTAATAAATCCAATTATTATTAGATAATTATTTTAATTAAATATCAGTTTATATGGATTTTATATATGTATATATCATTATTTAATCATAGAGTTATACTAATGCCTTGACTATTTCTTATACATAAAGACATTAAATCAAGATAATGATATTTATCAAATATAATTTAAACCAGTCACTGTGTTACACAATTCAACTTAGTGTAAGCATCAACAACATGATTATAAAATAACATTATATGATTAAATCTATGCACTACAATCATACATGAGATCACACCATCATATCATCATAATCATCAACCAAAAACATGATCATAGTATAAGTATATTAGCATTAAAAAACAAATAAACTATCTAAATAAAACAAAGAGTTAAACAAGTTATTCTAATGTGGTGTGTGTTGGGTTACTAGCAGTTCTTCTATCATCCCCTAATCATCCCATCTACATCATCCTTTTTGATGATGCTCTCCCTCCATCATGCTCTAAAGGAAGAATTAATCCTATATCCACCTCATGATAAGTAGGTAATTAGTCAGGGTAATTATATATATTAAACTAATGATGCATAACTAATAAATATACATCTATAATGTATAGAATAAGAAAGTGCAATTATCACATAATTAATCCATCATGTAAACTAATCAACATATAATTATCCCATAACCATTATATATCGTAATGCTCAATCAAAGTAATATCAATCAAATCATAACCATAATAATCCATGGATTTAAAGGTTATAAAACTTAGGGTGAATCAAGATGTAACATAAGAACTATCAACACCAAGGACTTAGGACACTTTGACTAATGAACACAAACCTTAGGCTAACAAGTGAAGTACATAGATCAAACCATGAAGGCTATATGTATGAAAATTAAAATGGACCTACCTTCCCACAACATATTTCTCATTCCTTAGGACCCCTTATAGAGCCATTGATATACTATGAAGATTAAATACTTGTATGAGAAATTAGGTAGCTCTAGATAGCATATGATATAATGGGACCTCCTATCCCAGTCTACTAGACCACTGTACCTCGATGGACCTTAGATCTATCATGAGGCCAACTGTGGAGTTTGAGATTTGACTAAGATAGGAAATGTGCTGAATATAGATCATGTATTTTGTTGTGATCTAATTTTTAATATTATTTTTGCCTTTTTATCATTGCCTTTTATTTGCATTTTATGATTTGGATTTTAGCTTGTTTTGGATTTTTATATTCCTCCTTCTCCATACAGATTTAGAGAACCAAACATGAGTGAAATATGTGGCAAACACAAGATAACTTATACTTGGTCACTAGAGAAAATGACCTAAAGACCAAGGTGTCTAAAGACTCCTAGACTTGCCCAAAATTAAGCGTGTAATCTCAAAATTGATCGATATGAGTCTCAAATGAAAGGAAATAGGGGAAGTATGGGAATCATGAGAGATTCATCTATGTAATAAGGGATGAAATGATGAATATGCTCATAGCTAATCACAAGGAGGTAAAATAGTGCTATGAAAGGTATGGGGCTATGCTTATGATAGTCAAGTCATTAGAGAATCCATACTAATCTATAACAGATCTAGCACAAGCACTAATGAAAGTAGTAGTCATCCAAAAAAAAGTGAGAGAAAAATGTTTTAATGTGGTAGTTTGTGAGGAGAGCCTAGTCCTATCCATGGTCTTACACTACAACTCACAAGGTGAAAAACAATGAGTTGAATGCTAAATAATGGAGGGAAAGTATTCATAAAGCTACTAAGGCAAATAATGACATAAAAAGACAAAAATGAAAGAGATATATAAGAACCAAAATGAAAGCAAATTCTAAATGTAATGTGTAATAAAACCAAATAACCAAAAAGAAACAATGGTGTAAGTAAAATGAAACTAAAAGAAGTAAAGTGCACAAAAACAAAAGAAACATGATATAAACATAACAAGCAAAATCTATGCTAACTTCTATATCAAAGATGATCATGTGAAATACAAGCCTATATGTCTCAAAATATTTCTTAAAGCTAAATTTATTTATTAGTATGCATTATAAAATAAGAGTGGGCTTCATCAGAGGCCCCAATGGGTGAGTGGATATAGGGATGGGCATCACAAGCCACCCCAAGGATTGAAGGGATATGTGGATAGGCATAACAAGATGCCCCAACATGTTAGGTGGAGTGAGGTGAAATTGAACCATTAGAATGATTTGTATTGGGTTAGTAGGTGTATTTGGAGATAGGTAAATGTGTTGGTTTATTATATTTTAAAAATCTTGAATTTGACATAAGATGTGTAGGAGAGGTATGAAAAGGTAAAGGAAGTAAATGAGGTAAAGGAGGACCATATATGATATGCTTTAGAGTAGGCATTTAAAATAGGTACTCCATTGGTTCATATGACCTAAGAGGTTGACATTCAATGGATGCAATGATATGTTTAAAGTTGTTCATGTTAGCTATCCTTTCCTTATTGGTGTAGGAAGAAGGATCAAATGTGGTTTGAACAACATTAGTAGATGAGGTGTTGGTAGGGGATAATTTTTATTATTCATTAGGTAGTTGATGTTGAAGTTAATATGAATTTTTAGATTGAATTTGTGAGGCTTGAAGATAGTCTTGATATCATTGTTTTGTTAGAGTATCAATATTAAAATGTGGACCAAGTAAGGAAGCAAGAAGAAATTGATGAAGATCATGAAAAGACTCATGATAATGACCTATAATATTATGCCACAAATAAAACTTATCAAGATTGTACCATTTTGAAGGAGGTTTGGAAGGATCAAAGCTCATAGGTTTAGAGAGTGGAAATTTCTTTTTAAGTTGTTCTAGACTCAAAGGAGGGTGGGTTGGGTTAAAATTGGTTGAATTAGATGCTTCATTTTGAGGTTGGGGAGGCTTGGATGAATCAATGTTATGATAAAATGATTGGAAAGGTTCTATAGTAGTTGTTTGAGGTGTTTCAAATTGAGTCATAAGAAAGTCTTGACTTTTTGCTTGGTCTAAGGCTTCCTCTAAAGTTTATGGGAAAAGATTCAAACTTTGTATTGAAGGGAATATTTAAGAGCAGTAACAAATAGTTTTTAAAGATTAACATCATTCATGTTATGTTCCACTTTGTGAGGAGATTCATTAAGAAGTTACTTGGCATTGATGAAATGGCTAGGGTAATTTTCAAGAAGGTCAACATGTTGAAATTCCTTCACTAGAGCATTAACTAAATCCTCTAGTTGTGAGATGGAATGTCTAGGAAGTTGGTTGTATCATTCAAGTGCATCACCAACAAAGGTTTTGGCTAAGAAATTGGTGGTAGCAATGGTGTTAGTTTGGACCCATTCCTCATAGAGATTACCAAAAGACTTAAAAAAGATAGTAGGGTCCTTAGTCCCATCATATGTGATAATTGGAGAAATATTTCTAATATATATGGATTCAATGAATGGAGTTAAAGGTTTATTCTGAAGATGTTGAAGAGTTTTATTATGCAAAGTAGGTTGAGGGATGATATTCCCATTGTCATTTCTAAGAGGATGGGGGATTAAAAATTTATTTGGTTGAGACATGATGGCATGAGGTGTTTTATTAGTCATGTGTAATAAATGTTGTTGCATTTGACTCATTTGGGAATGGTTAGTTGTTTGTATGATGTTCATTTGTTAAACTATTTGTGCAATAATTTGAGTTTTGTTAATTTGTACATTAGTATTTGAAGGTGGGGTATTAGTGTTGTTAGGAGGGGGATTATTGATGTTTGTGGGAAGAGGGGTATTGGGTGGAGGATTCCCAACATTGGTATTGGGAGGAGTACTAGGATTAAGGACCTCAACTATATGACATTGTGTAGTGATTGGTTTTGGATTAGGAAAAGATGAAAGAAAAAATTGAATAGTTTCGTCTAAAGTAATAAAGTAAGTGAGGTTATGATCTAAATATTTAATTATTCAATGTTCTTGACTAACTAGAGGCTGAAAAGATGACATCAATATGAAATAAGACTAAATAACCACACATAAAATAGTAACAACCAAGGTGTATAGAGTCAATAGGGTCGAATGTTTATTATTTAGATAGAAGGATACAAAATGAAGACAAAATCAAAAAAACACAAAACAAGGGCATCCCAAAGGTATTAAGTTCACTGGGTCAACTTCGTACTATAGAGAGAAATTTTTGATTAAATAACAAGAATACAAAATCGAACAGGTTGACTGTGTACAGTAGGTAGAAAAGATGAATCAATAAATCAAAGACTATGATGGCATAGTTGACAGTGTTAAGAAAATATGAAAGATTATTTATAGGCATATGAAATCAAACATATAAGTAATCAGAGCAATGTGTTTGGTTTAATTGGAGCACACAACACAAATCTTGTAACAACATTGGCTAGTGCAAGTTTTGTAATATAAAACATGATGATCAAAGAGAAAGCAACAACTTGAAATTAAAATATAGATAAGTGGTCATTCTTAAGTATTTTTAAGTTATAATAAAGTTTCTAATTAATATGATAGAGAGTTGACTGTAAGAAGGAAACTAGAAAATCAATCTATAGATGGTTTCAAGATGTTTGGGATGAAAGGGATCTGTGTTGGTAATGGTAATGACTTGGTAGTGGGTCTTACCCCCTTACTTCACAATCCCACAATGATAAGGGTATCATGTGCTTTGTCAATATATACCATTAACCACGTATTTATACTTGGCTAGAAAATTAAGTTGGCTTCCCATTTGGTGATAAAATCCAAGTAGGTATGCCTTAGGAATACAAGTATTAAATGCATTTTGAATGTTATGTGATTTGGTAGGGTGTGAAAAAGACTAAAATAGTGTAAATAAAATTATAATTTAAAAAACTACCTATTTAGACTATGTGAGTTACTCTAAACATGCAAACAACTGAAAAGGAAGTCTGAATTAATTACTAGAAAATAGTTGTTAATTCCTTGATGAAGAATAGTACAAAGTTAGTTCATGTAACACTATAGACAAAAATTATAGAGCATATTTAATTGGGTTGCTACTTTTTTATATAAGAAAGGTCTCTAAAAATAGATTCAAATGGGTCAATTATGTCTGTTAGATAGAAGATAGACTACATAACTAAGTTGACCAGGTTGACTTGGTTGTGGGGTTACAATTTAAAAGGTTGATAACTTGTACAAAACAAAACTAAATAAGTACTAAAATGATAGAGAAATGAAAGAGATGAACCTTGGTGGGCTTGAAGATGGTTAAGATCGTAAATTTTTATGTTGTGATGCTCAAATGTTGCTTTGAAGTTTTATCAATTGGGTCGACTAGCTCGACACATTTTTTAGAACCCTGTATGCCAAAAAGAAATATTACAAACTAAGTCAACCCAGTTAAAAAATAAATACTACAAACTAAGTCAATTGGGTTGACTTAGTTGTTAGAACTTGACTGCCAAAAATAAATACTAGAAACTAAGTCTACTAGGTTGACTTAGTAGAACCTGACTGCTAAAAAGAAGCACTACAAATAGATTCGACTAGGTCAACTTAGTTGGTAGAATATGACTGAAGAAGAATAATGTGTTGACCAGATCGATCTAGTTACCTATGTTTGATAAAGACCTGAATAAATAAAATGGAGTTGCTTTGATACGATTGTGTGTTAAACCTACACACAAACTATTAGAACTATAATGATAGATTCGATACAATACTGTAAATATAGAAAAATATAATAAGATGATATAAAATAAAATCATGAAAGAAAACCTAGAAGAGTTAGATACATGTCAGGTTCACCAAAATGTATGTAATGGAAAATACAATAGATTTATAAATCAATCCTAGCTTACAGAAGCTAAATCCTACTTACACTTCGGATTGGGGATATATTAGATAATCAAGGTCATGACTAAGATGGATCCACTAGATCTATCCAATGGATCTCTTACCATAATAACTTCACTGGGACTAGTTTCACAACCTCCAGTCAAGAAAAACTACATAATAACCTTAACTAGGTTCTATGTTTTCATATTCACTAAATTAATAACAATTAAAGTCTAATCTAGTGCTCACCAAAGCTTGTGGCACAAAGTGGGGGTAATAAACATGAAAAATAAACATTCATATAAGACATATAGTCACATAAATGTATATAAAATCCTAATGCATGAAAGAGAAGTGCAAATGCATACCTATCTACTCTTACAAAGGAGGAACAAAGTTAGGAATACTTACCTTTGAAGATGAACCTACTGAGCCTCAATCTCTCCCTTGGCTAAAGTGTTTTGCAAGAGTTTGTTGTGGTATGTAAGGATGAAAAGGATAAATCAACTCTAGGCTACACAACCTATCAATGCATCCAAAAGACTTCTCCACAAGACAAGATATGTATCTCCAAAAAAAGTATGAAACCCTAAGCTTGCTTCTCAATTAGAATGGTGGATAAACAGATGCACAATATATCTTAATTTTTATTTTCTTTTCTTTCTAATAAACAATGGAAATAGATGTGTATATATAGTTGAATTTAACCACAAACCTTTCTAAAATTTTAGCTAGCAGAGTTGGCCTCATCGACTCTATATTTTAATTGATAATAACAATTAACAGTTAGAATACTAAGTCGGCCCAATTGACTATATATTTTTAATTGATAATAACAAGTATCAATTAAAATACTAAGTCGACCTAGTCAATTTTGTATTATAAACTATCAAAAAGAGTTTTAAGCTTAGGAAGGGTTAATGAAGGTATAAAATGACTAGAGGAGGGTGAAAGAGATGAGGCAAGGCTTAGGGAAGTACATAGGAGAATGTTGTGTTGATAAAAAGTGGTTGGAAAAATGGTAGGAATGATATAAAACCACAAGAATCTTGGAAAGCACCAATATTATGTGTATAGTATTATTAAGTGGTAAAGTTAATAAAAATATTGTACATATATAGTTATCTCTAATCTACTTGGACAAGTCTTTATTAAGTGGATAGGAGTGCAGTGCACCCATATACACATAGTGGACACTTCATTTTAACCACTTCCATGTCTAAACTATGTTCTAAATGACTTTTCAAAATCTGATGTAAGCTTAAACATAAATCTACAACTGGGCCTAATTTATGTACATGACTTTAATTTTAAACCAAAATCATAATGATACATCCCTAATTAGGGTAATGAATCGTCTTGCAACATTTATCTTATCTAGTACATCTTGAATTAAACGAGCCCTTTGCAAGTGTCTTTATAGGCCAATTAAGTGAATACTTAATTGACAAAGAAACATTGAAAACTTTACCTTTCTTTTAATTGATAATTAATTACATTGATTAAATATCCTAATCATTCCTTTAATGGTAAAATCCATGGATTAAAAATTATCCTATTTTCGTAAAATCAAAATTGAATTATCGCCTCACATAAGTGATGTCATAAGGGCACGTCAATGAAATGGAGTAGAGAGAGGACAAGATGGCTTATGATATGTCCACTTACACACATTATTACATGTCTCACGTGCCTCTTACACACTCTTCCCCTCTTAGACACTCAAAAGGACACATGATTGCACTTTCATTCTAAAGTCTCTTCCATAATCTAAATGGGTTTAAATGGCATATCTTACACACTCCAAAGGTGTAATAATAGTTTTGAGGATTTATACTAAATGCTCCATCTTAATAAGAGATTAATATTTCACAATAATTCAATATTCTATAATTAAAACCCTCACACTCTCATTTGATCAAGCTTCCAAATGTAAGCTTACTCTATTGGATTATTCCAAGAAGCTTCATCAACTCTCTCTCATACCAATTCAAAGCAAAGATAAAGTTTAGATAAGGAGAGGTGATTCTCAAGTAAGGATTCAAGCATCGATGATGACTTATGCATCTATAAGGTGATCTCAACCTCTTTAGACCAATTTTCAAGCTCATCTTCAAAGGAGGTATAAATGTTTTGTTTATCTTCTAATATTGCATTTCATTCTTGATTATCACATAACTCAACTTAGAGATTAGGATTAAGAATTCATGTTTTCAATTTATTTTGATTTATTCACTAATAATTGACTAACCTCTCTTAGATTCTTGATCTACACTTAGGTCAACTACATATTGTGCGAAATAAAGGCTAGTTTCTAGATTTGAAATCAATCTTGTAGGTATTCCTACATATTTCACATTGTTGGTTAAAGGAAATTGTCAAAATATTTACCTATAAATACACATCAAGAGTCACTCATTATCACCACTTTATATTCACTCGGTTCAAGCAATTACCCTTCTGTACATTGAGAAAACCTACCCTATTTTTCCTAAAATCTGAATCATTCACAAGGAGTAGTCATAAGCCAAGTCAAGATCTCTCTAAATTAATTCTATAGCTATCACTTTCAAGTATCAAATCTTATAGTTGCATTAAAATAGTCAAAAGAGCACAATTACATATTGAATCTAGGTGGGAGAACTATGTGGGAATTAATTTCTCTCCTTGGAGTATTAGATACATAGGCAATGGTCATTCATCAATGGGGTGATTGAGGTTACCTTAATCCATTAGACTCCCCTCTTTTTATTACAATTTTTAAGCTATCAAAGTGCCCTAAGATAAAATAAAATAAACAAATATTTTTGCATGGCAAAACTTTAGTTGTGATATATCAGATTACTCAGCCTTTGTAGGCACAAGAAGTGTAATGATCAGTTTTTATGCACATTCAACAAGGACAAGTATGTAATCAATGAACTCAAGAACATTACATTATTGTTCACATACAATGATCCTATATAGAAATATATTATACTTATACCTCTGATATGTCATTTCTATAATCTTGCTTTCTCTATCTTTTCTTGTCAACAACCTATCATAGCCAATTGGGTCAAGTCTATGATCAATACACTAGAACACACTGCATTACCATTTACTTAAAATACACCTATTTAGACTTTATTTATGTTTCTGATTCTAATCCTATGCTTGTAAAATCGCCTTTTTTTCTAATTTTCATTGCCAAACAATCAAAGCGGTCAACAAAAATATTTGTGCAAGTTAAGTATATCCCTTCTTTATATTTTCCAAAAAGATTAGTTTTTTATATTTAACAATTTGTCAAATCAAAATAGTTAATCATTGTATATCTTTAGTTTTGTGATATCTTTGACTTAACACCTTTTTAAAAACATTACAATTTTAATTTTTTTATACCAATAATAGGGCAAAATAGTTTGAATATAACCAATTCATTCCATTTACTAAAACATGCAACACAAAATGATATATTAAATTACTTCTTCACCAAAAATCACATCTACAATGAAAATAAATAATCATATTCATGAAAAAACTCCTTTTAGATTCAACGTTCACTTATCAACTAAAGTGGATATCATAAACCATTGTTATAAAAAATTCATAGTCTATTAATCAAAATATTTGGTTATAAAACAAAAAATAATATTATCTAAAATTTAATTTTATTTGTGACATTGTAGGCACCTTAAATAATAAGTCCCATCCAAGTGCAAATCTCGTATGTATCTTGTAATTTATGAAATTGTTAATGTGTTAACCTTTCTATGGGATTCACTATTATTGACTCTAATAGTTACGAAGATGTTGTCTAAACAATTTTAAAAACATAATATAATATAATAACTATTAAAAAATTTAAAGGTAACCATTAACATATTACTCAATTAATAAAAATAAATTAAAATATTTATTAAATGAACAAAAAAATTAAACATGTCATTAATTTCAATCTAAATAAAAATTACAAGATAAATTTGATAATAACTTGCATACACACGCCAAGAGGCCGCACTAGAGTTGGTAATTTTTTTATTAAGCTAAATTATAGTTTTTATTAATAATATTTATTGATTATAAAATTAAAAAAATGCAACTATTTTAAACTATAAAACTATTCATGATTTATAATAGAACCATAAGCAAGAAACGCCTAAAATTGTTGTATCAGTGATCCCTCACAAGCTTAACCTCATCTTTTTGAGTCTCTTATGGTGAATATGTCACCCTTTTTGTGTGACTGTATCAACTTCTCAAATCTTAAGTTCCCTATCCTAACACTTACTAACTAGAGTGGTTTGAGTCTCCACTCTCCATGTACAGTTATAGATACTTAAATTTGGTCATGAATACTTGATAATGTTAGTTTTAGCCCATATCTACCTAACTTGACTTGAGCCCTTAAATTGGTCTTATTTATCCAACTCACTTTATTTTAAGTACTTATATAGGTCCATCACTCCTAAGTTATTTTTTAAACTTACAAAAATATTTTTAATTAATAAAAACCTCTCTAAGCATCTATACAAACATTTTAAATTCTTAAGATATAGTGTTACCCTTCTGAAGTTAGAATCGACCCACACAGATCAAGATTGTCAGTCGATCATGACATTTATGGGTCAATCTTTTCCTTTACCCAATAAATCCTCTTTTTAAAAAGATAAACCTTTATTTACAGGTCCGGATACATTTTTAGGATAGGTAACATGATTTTTCATCCCTTTGGATTGTTATAAATTTACATTTAATCCACTTATTCTATAACTTGTTAATTTAATTATTTGATCACACTCATACTATTGCACATTGAGAAAAGCTTCCCTATTATTTTCAAATTTAATTATATTCACTTGAAGTGGCCTTTAGCCAAGTCACAAGCCTATTCTATCAGAGTCAAATAAAGCATTATCAAGTATTCAAGTTATCTCTAGATGCATACATATAGCAAAGTATAACTATCACACTAAGAACTCTATGTGGAAAAACTTCAAGAATTGATTCCCTCTTCAGAGTGATCCAGATACATAGGCATTGTTTAATCATCATGGGGTCAATTATGGTTAGCTCAGTCCATTACACTCCACCCTTTATTTTTGTAGATTTTCAGCTATCACAAGCCCTATAGGGGTTTTAACCTTTAAAAAGTCATTTGTTGATCATCCATGCACAATTGAAGGTATAAATTCTCATATAGTCATATTTCAAGCATGTGTAGGTTACTATACGATTAGTTTTATATTTTCTAGTACAAGTCAAGAGCAATAACCGATCTTGATTGTTTTTAATCGATTATGACCCAGAATAATGATAATTAATGTTTTAGTTGCATGTGCATAATTAAGTTTTAGTTGATCATTTCCAATCATTTTTTATTCACATAAAGTCAAATTAATAGGTATTAAATAGCTAAAACTTCTTATTCTCTTTGTGTTTTTCATAGTTAGCTTCTTTCATTCATTCAAGATTTATCCATTTGAGTACTTTAATTTCATTCTTCTAGTTACAAGTCATTCCTAACATTTATTACCCTTCATTTTATCTCAATTAGATTTAATATCCAAATTAATTCAAAATTATAATAAAAATATTAGTGAACCTATATATTCTATTCAAACATTGCTTTAAAAAAATTGTCTTGGGGTTTAGATAAATTCCTGAATATTTAACACTAAATAAACTTTATTTTGACCTTAGATTTAACATTTGATACTAAAACAAATTTATTTCACCCTTGGATTTAATATCTGACACTAAAAGAATTTTATTTTGACCTTAGATTTGATATATGACACTGAAAGCACTTTTTTTTACCTTTGATTTCATGGGAGTTTACTAATCTCCATACATAGAAAAACTCTTTCTTTTTCTAGAATTCCATTTTCAATTATTATTTACAATATTTTTTCCATGTTATTCTTCAATGTTATCTAAAAATACTACCTACCTTATTCCTCTAAGTCATAGTGCTAGGTTAAGTAGGGCCCATATTGAGCATACTCAACTCCCTTTGACCACATTTAAAATGGACTGCCCTCATACAAACATTGGTTTCTCTTCTTCTGATGAAAAAATTTCTCATGAATATATTCAAGAAGATAATCATAATTAAAAAGCTAACTAAGATGATCATAATGAAAAAGATAATGATGAAAGGCTTAGATACAATCCTCAATGATGAACTCAATGGGGTAGATCATGAATAGGTCTAACACTTATCCAAATTTTGATTAGGACTCCAAAAAGGTCACATGATATAGAAAAAGTAATTAAAGTCATCTTATCTTCTAAAAGTAAAAAAAAATTAAAAAATGTACTATGAATGCACAATAACAACCATTATTTCGTATTGTAAACCCTACCACTTGTGTTGTCACCTCTATTATTGACACTAACATTGCATCTACACTTTTGGGTTTGGGTGAAACATAAGACCTACAACATATATTTATGCCCATGCTTAATCAAATGACTCATATGAAATACTTGATAGCTATGCATAATACATCATCTCCCTTTCCTACTACACAATCTCTCATGAAAACTATTTTGGCTTTGCATATTAAGGTGTTGTAGTTATAATAAGGTGTATCAAAAGCTATTTAAACAATAAATTCACAAGCCTTACTTCATAATCCATTATCACTTGATATTTCATCACACGATTTACCTACAGGATTTGTATCTCATAAAATTCCACTATATGAAGGTAAAGGATATCAAAAACAACACCTTCAATCTTTTCATGCAACATGTTTAGATTATGCTTTCAATGACAAGTTCTAACTAAGTTGTTTCCTAAAATTCTAAAATATTATGCCTTACATTGGTTTTATGATCTACTTATCCAATCAATCAAATAATTTAATCCAATAGTAGATTAGTTTCTCAATAATTTTGCTATCAACATTGACGAAAAGATCACTTATGTGCAAATTTATAAATTTAACTAATGAACAAATGAGTCTATTAGTGACTATGTGCTTCATTACAAGGCCATGCTCATTAAAACAACTAACATTTTGAAAGATAATTAATTATAAGATATATTTAAATAAATTTTACTATCACCTTTGCATGATTCAATCATTTTAAATAAGTTTAGATCATTTAAGAAACTTTGTCATATAATAAGATAAAGAGAAATAGAAATTTTCACTTTAAACAAGCTCAAATATGCACCTACATATACTTCAACTTCCACAACAAAGTTTCAAATAAAACCATCTTAAAAACTTAAGCCAACCTATACTTAAACTGATGCAAAGATCGTACTCAATGTTATATCTTAAACCTCAAACAAGCTTGTTTTATTAGATCGACCAAGAAGATAATTTTCAATATTACCACAATCACCACATAAATTACTACAAAATTTACTTAACTATAATCTTAGTACTCTACATCCATCACTAGAGGTTGACATGAGTAGACTTTAAAGTAAATCATTCAATAACAATGCATATTGTGATTACCATAGATATAATGGACACTATACCAATAGATGTTTCAAACTCAAACACCACATTTAAGATCTTATCGATAAACATTTCATTGAATTAATCATTTTTATAGAGGAAACTAAGCCACAATAGAATGAAAATGCTAAGTTGAAGATTTTCAATGAGCCATTCCCAAACCATGAGATAAACAAGGATTATTTAGTAGTACATCATACATATAATACACAACCACCTCCTTATACATATGATCATCTATTAGATGGAATTATTAATACAATTTTTCAAATTGCCCAACCACGTCCTATGATTACCTTTGATGATAGTGAGATAGTGGAGAATGATTTTGATTTCCATGTCTTATGTATACAAGCATACATTGATCAACAACCCTTACATAATGTACTAAGTGATAATGTGTCAAGTGATAATTCATGTACAATGTCCCTACTCCATTCATTGGGTTATACACAACATGACATACACAAAACATATAAAAATGTCAAAACATTCAATGGGAAATAATAAACTACTTTGGGACACATTATGTTACCTCTTCAAGTGGGTCTTATTATATTATCCACTCCTTTTCTAGTTATACCATAGAATGGGGTCTTTGAAATGATATTAGGATGACTTTGGCTATAGAAGCTTCATGTTGTACCTTCCGTAATACATATATTCCTAAAGTACAGTAATTGCAACTAAGTAGTCATAGTTTCATGAATAACATATGATTACCCTCTACAATCTATGTTATCTTCTCCTTCCCATCCACCACCTTAGTGAATTGATACATCAATGTAAGAACAAAGCACATTTGTAATTGTTGCACTTATGAAAAATCTTTCTATACAAGTCATTTAGAAAAAAAAGGTGAAAATGTCTCAAAAGCAATGAATGTAAAAACAAACACATCAGAAAAAGGTGTTAAGTTCATGAAAAAAACCATCACATCCAACAAATTCTCAATTTTTGATACACACAAACAAACATATTTCACAAAGAACACAACATTTGGAGTAACCTTATACTAATTCTCATTAGATTTCAAACCATCCTAGGTCCTCTAGAGCTATTCCTCCCACATGAGAATACACGAGTAGTGATCTAGATAGTTACAATACATCACCTGATGTCTTTTCTAATTATAAGCCATCCACATTTAGCACTTTTTATCCACATAAATTTACCCTTTAAAAATTTATTATATATACTTTTTTTGACTCTCTTCTTGAGGGGATCATTGGTTAACACATTTCAATTTCAAAAAAATAAAATTTTCAAAAACATCCAATAATTAAAAAAGAACATTTTTATTGTACATAGATTTTTGATTGCTTTATCATGTTATTCCTCCACTTTTTATATGTGATTGATTTGATAAATATTCTAGCCCTTGGATCTTTGTGTCTTTTTGGCCTTTTGGCTCTTCTTTTTCACTTTCCTCATCTGAACAACTCTAAACAAAGATTTATTATTGTCACATTTTGACATTTAGCATGTTATTTTCACAGTCTGAATAAAGTAGACTGTATTTTCCATCCTAGACATTATTGACCAAAAATAATCAATATTGATTGTTACTGTTATCTTGAACCTGACAATACTACCCTGTAGATTTTTACACAATCAAATCAAAAATTGAGTAAACATAGCCTTTATACATCCAATTTTTCAATACTATACTTAGTTGTAATCTAAACAATAATATTATTAAATGCAAAATATTTCTCTATGCACTATATTTCTCATATGTGTGTGTTACATATCTTGAAAAAGTGTATATTTGATAAGACAAGAATGTAAAATCATTCTTCCACATCTCACTTCTATTTGCCACATGCCTTTCAACTATAATTCATATATATAATGAGGGTATCTTACTCATACATGGTCATGCCAACATATTCTATGACTACTTTACCTAGACAAATGTTGCATATTTTTTAGATTCCTTCCCTTTATTCAAATTTCAAACCCATGTGTCTTTATTTTTCTTATTTCAAAATTTAAAAAGTCACAAAAAAATCATATATTTCAAAAATATAAAAACATTCAAAATATTCTAAAAATCCAAAATTAATACATGAACATGATTAGACATATATTTTAATTCATTATAATATATTATTTATCTCATAATCAGTAGATATCATAATATTTTTCTGTCACACATGCATTTCACTAGTATTTATGAGTGTTATGTAGGACATACAAATTTTACATAGACTAAGATGTTGGAGTTTCCTCTACCCAGTTGCCATACCATGCAGGGAACATCTTATCTAAAGGTTATAGTATTTACAGGTGTTACCATTCTATATCTCTTATACTATGTTGAGTTATATGATATTTACAAAATGTCTTGCTAACATATCTATCTTGAATTGTGTACATAGATATGTTATTTACTAGGATATGATTACATTACATAATACATGGTTTAGACTATATTTTTAATTGTATGCTCCACTGATGTTATTACTTTTACATATTATATTAGACTTTACTTGTCTATTATGTGGCCCTTGGCCCCTATGTGTGATTGTAACATATCCATGTCTATATATTGAATGGCCCTTGGCCATTATGTGTAATTATAATGTAATCACGTCCATTATGTATAAAACCCTTAGTTTTATTTGATGGTGCAACATTATTACATCCTTTGCATTTTATCCCTTGGACCTTTTAGCCACATTGGGCTTGTTATGTTTGTGTGATTATTGATCTTGTTGAGTTTGATGAGTGTTATGATTCATATCATGAATTAACTATTATGCATGCTTCTTCTATTACAATTACTGCTATGAGCTTCATTAATACATTTATCTAGATGCGGCACTTAAGGCTTTGCCTTATATCTTACATGCATGCTTTGAATGAATGATACATATCTTACTATGATGACATAACTTTTCAAATATGCTATGATGTTCAATGATTATATCTTGATACACATGATACAATCAACTTTTGTTTTGATATGAGTGATTTGAAAGACACATCCCTCAACTCAAAAAGGGGATTTTCAGTGGGTTTTTCATACATGATACAAGCCTCTATATGAGAAGAAATTAGTTTAGGGTATAATATATAGTATTAGAGAATTCATAATGGTTCAAAATTTAGTTATTAATACAAATTATGGGGGCATATGATTTGCATATGTATTCACATTACATGAACAAATTATAGATTCATACATTTTGGGTGCATATGCATTGACGTATGTACACAAGCTTTAAACATAAATTACAAAGTTTATATCTATACTGGGTTACATATTTTACATTTATCACATGGGGGTATGAAATAAAATCATTCACACTATACTATTTTTTAGATTCAGGGACCATGATACTAATTCATGCACAATTTTTTACTAAAAAATTCATCATAAGGACAAGTACACACTTCCCGTCTTCTATGAGATTTTACAAATTCAAACTTATATAAAAAGAATTACAAGAACTAAGGAACAAAGTGATAAAATAATAAATATGTCATAAGTAGTGTTTGATTCAGGTAAATTGCATAATGCTTATTAGAGATTCAGTGCCTTCCAACATTATAGTCTGCAAATCCATTGTGGATTCTAACATGTTTCCATCTTGGGGTTACAAAGACTAAAAAAAAAATTGAGGTTTATTCATCCCTTAATGGGCTCCATTTTTTATACATGTTCACTTTAAATTTGGTCTTGATCACCCTCAAACTTTCCATGATTCAATGAAGGAATCAATCCCTCCCAATGCTTCATGGGAAGCACTACTTCTCTAATACTTCAAGGAAGCATAATCTTCAAGTAAAGTTACAAGATCAATAATGGTTTCACACATATAGGTGTACTCCTTGTTCTTAAAAATATTTTCAAATTTAAGTTACATTTCAATTTTCAATTTCACATATGGACATTCACTACTTTGTTATCATTGTAGGATTTGATATGGAGCACCTTGTATGATTGGATCTTCCTCTCAAAGGTAAAGTGTGTTGTGCACACTCAGGTATATATTTTAATTTAATCTAGTAATTTAATCTTTAGATTCAACCAAGGGAAAATATAGATACTCAAATTTTGTCATGAATACTTTATAATGTTAATTTTGGCCCAAATTTACTTTACTTGACTTGAGCCCTTAAATTGGTCCCTTTTTGCCACTTCACTCTATTTTAAGTACTTATATGGGCCCCATCCCTTTTAAGTTATTTTTTTACAGCCATAAAAATATTATTAATTTATAAAAACCTCTTTAAGCATCTGTACAAACATTTCAAATTTTTAAGATAAAATGTTACCCTTTCTAGGTCAAAATCTACTTACACGGGTCACGATCTCTAGTCGATCCTAACCTTTACGAGTCAATCTTGACATTTACCCAATAATGAATATTTTTCAAAATTTAAACCCTTCCTTATAGGTTAATCTGTATTTTTTGGATAGGTAGCATAATGTTTCATCCCTTTGGATTCTTATAAATGTGCATCTAAGCCACTTACTCTACAACATGGAAATTTCACTATTTAAGCACACTTATACTATTGTAAACTGAGCAAAACTTCCCCAATATTTTCAAATTTATTTTTTTCACTTAAATAAACCCTTATCCAAGTCATGATCCTATTCTATCTGAGTCAAGAAAATAATTATCAAGTATTCAAGTCATCTCTAGATGCATACATATAACAAAGGAGCACTATCACACTAAGCACTCTAGGTGGGCGAACTATGTGAAGTTTGATTCTTTATTCATATTAATCTAGACATGTAGGTAGAGTTCAATCATCATATGGTTATTTGGGTTCACTCAACCCATTACACTCACCCCTCTCTTTTTGTAGGTTTTCAACTATTACAAGCCCTATAGGGGTTTCAACCTTGAAGAGGTCATTTGATGATCATTTGTGTATACCCAAATGTCTAAATTCTATGTAATCATATTTCAAGTAGGCATAGGAGACTATACCATCAATTTTTTATTTTCCCATGCAGGTCAAGATTGACCCATGGAGGTTAAAATCAATAATCAATTCTAATTATTTCTAGTTGATTCTGACCTAGAACAATAACAATTATTATTTTAGTTTCACGCACATAATCAGATATGAGTTGATTATTTCCAAATATATTTCATTCACACATAGACAACTTAACAGGTAATAAGTCTTCTTTTCATTTTTATGGTTTTCATAGTTAGCTTATTTCATTCATTTGATCTTTGTCCACTTCAATACTTTATCTTAATGAGAGTTAATATCCCGATTAATTATAAATTATGATAAAATAATAACCCTCGCTCCACATAAAAATGTTGACTTGTTTTGAATTATAAAAGACTTTTATGGAAACATTTTAGTAGATGCAATATCTTCATTTCATTTAATTTAGGTTAACTTAAAAAGCCTTGTGTATACAACTTATGGTGAAACATGTTCTGTTAAATAATAAATATCCCATGAAATAAGATATTGTAAAATAATGTTGACTTAAATGAAATCAAAGACTAGAATTATGATAAAAAATCAATGTCAGTTATAGTTAATCGTGATCTTGAATCAAAGGCATCATTTATCAAAAGTGAAACATTTACAAAATATGTGAATAATTTTACTTTTTCATTCTAGTTAGAAATTAATTAATTTTAAAATTTCACAATCCCCATTTTAAAGTAGCATTTTTCAAAACCAATATATTGGAAGCAAAATACTGTTTCATATGCATCTTTTAGTGAAACATGTTTTTGACTATACAAAAGCATTGAAAATTTTATTTATATTTGCAATAGTGAAAATATGTAAGGCAATTGATAACTTAGCTTGATTTATTACAAAACACTATGATTCTACATGTTGAAAGTCATTCCAAAGCATTTCACTATCAAATAATGACATTATTTTTATTTCAGCTCGAAGTCAACAAGGCCCAAGACCAACATGCATAACACCTAGCTTAGTCAGTGCTTCTACCTCTTTATCAATGAAATTTGAAATCACATCCTTATATTAGTCCATTCCATCTTTCATTAAAAATGTTGACAATATAACCCATTCTTAGGATAAATACAATTTGACAAGATTCTCATAAATGCAATAAGTGTGAGAAGTCTTCCTTAACAACATAAATAAAAACCCAATCCACTTAGGTCCATGGAATTGATGTTACTGACATTATATTCCATAAGTTAATAAAAATAATAATTAAGAATGCAATTGATCTCCAATAAACTCTCAAACATATATCAACTAAAAAAGCCGAAAAGGAAGATATTTTATATGTAATCAATTAATTGCAACAACTAGATAATTGTGAGCTTGGATTATCTTCAGGTTGTGCTCTAGTGGTAAGTTCAAGAAATGCAGCTAAGTATTGTTTCAAGTTTTATATAAAAGAACGAGAAAATAAAAATCAACCTCCAATATGTGGATCTGAATTGATGATAATTTTTTTTAATTTTTTTTATTAAAAAATTTCCTTGTTACAATAGCATCCAGAGTTAGAAAACAAGAAAATCAGAACAGAAGCATAAGCATAAGCACAAGGCAAGAATTTTTACAATTTCAACATGACATTCATTTGATCATTTTTAACCTTTCTAAGTTACTTTTCAACTTTTCCTAGTTGTTGCGCTAATTCAGTGTTGTAGACAAGATCACTTTAGAGAACCCTAAAGAGGATATGCAAATGTAAACCATAGTTAGATAAAATATTTTGAATTTCCACTACAAAATTAATAAAAGAGTTATTAAACACAAAAATGCATCTATTCTTCCATAAGTGGCTAGTAATTAATAGCCTTAAAAATTCATCATTCACAAAATAAGAAATATTAATTCCTAGAAGATCTTATTTCCAAGACAATCGGTGTCCAAAAATATCACATAAGTCATTCAGCATAACAACACATATGTTTTTAACAAATGTTAGAAAAGGTTCCTAGAAAACCCTTTCGAACATGTTAATACAAGGATAACTTACGCATGACGTAACAAAAACAAATAGTAGATGGAAATTTAGTTTGAATATATTCATTAACAAACAAAATAAAAAGTTGCATAAATTGCATAGACTTAAAAGAATCTAAATAGTCAGTATAAAGTCTTATGACAAATAAATTAAAACAAACAGAGTGGTCACTACACACAAAACAATGATAAAAGATATTTAGGAAAATTATTTCAGAATGATTGTATTAATCTATATCACATCAAAATCATATTTAAATATAATTGAGTGCTATATATAGAGTTTCACAAAGTGATGTCTCTTCATATTCTAGCCTTTCCATATGCCAAAAGGGAAAGATTCTTCACATTATTAAGTCTATTTCTATGCTTTAAAAGGTAAAATACATATAAAAAAATTATGTAAAATATAAAATAGTGCAGGTCGTAGATGTGTCCCTCAATTATACTCTATGATTTTAGTATCCTTGTTGTACTTTCAACACTTTCCTAGACTTGAACAATTATCTCATCTTGAGACAAAGTCACAACAAGGTATCCTGAAATGAATGATTGAGTTGTGGAAGTGAACCATAAATAAGAGTCATGGTTATCACTCCAGATGTCGTTTACTAATTTTTACCCTTTGCACACTACTTATCCACCCTTTTACATTTTTAACTAAGTAGTGTACTAGTCTACCACCTTTATGGGTTTTAAATATACTATCCTAATCAAGTGGGTTCCCTTTCATGTTTTCAACTAGTGTGGTCCTACTCCTAATGCTTAAGGCCATCCAATAACTTGTGAAAAACTTATGAAATTTTACAAAATTAGAAGTGTGTAGTACTATTGAGTTGGTGGTGGAATTCTGAGAGTGGGTTGCATAGAAGGTTATTGTGATGAAGGTTTTGCTTGAACTATAGACGATACACTTGGATCTAAAAAATATGTTAGTAGAGGTTGTGTTGATTACTGGATTGTTGACTTTGAAGTTGTGGCAGTATTCCTCTATTGTAACACCTATTATAGCTATTGTGGAGGGATGAATTGAGACTTGAAAATAAGTTAAGCAATGGAGTGATCCAGATGGGATAAATTTTGGTTAAACATTATTTAGTTTATAAGCACCACCCACATTATAGTGAGAAAAATGCATAGCAACACTTGAATCACCATGAGATTCTATATTTCCTCATCCTTTATAATAGTAATTAGTGCCCTAACATTTAATACCTTAACCTAAATGTCTTGAGAAAGATTCTCTAACCTATCCTCATGTTTTTGCATTTGAAGGGCCACAAATAAACTATACAAAATATCATTTTTACAAGTCTAAAGTTTCTTCATTACATTATCTTAAGAATCAAACAAATGCTTGAGTATATTGTTCATTGAATCAGAGGTATTTGTATGATCATGCATCATAGATTTGGCTTTACTTGCCTTATCAAACTTTGGTTTTGCTTTAGAAAAAGGAATTAGTAAGTTGTTGATTATAATTCAACATATCTTGTGTAATTTATTTGTCCTGAAGTGTAATTATATCTAGAACTTGTTCATATTCATTTAGGAGCTCATAGATTGCCTTTATTTTTTATTTGATATTTTTACCTTGATCTCAAAGTGCTTGAAATTTTTGCGCAACCATCCAGTCTTTTGTTAGCTATATCAATAAGGCTAAAATTTGCTTTTCTTTAGACATTACTTGGTCATCGAGGACTTGGGTGACTAGTGTATGGAAATTTCCATCAATGATATGTCACACATTGGTGAACCAAAGGTTTAAATATGCATTATCTTCTCTCAAATATAAGACTTCATTTTTCAAGGCTGAAGCCTTATGTTTTATTGATTTATAGAACACAACTATGCCTTCAATTTGCTTAATGAGTGGAAGCTTGGAAACATCCAAAGATGTTTTAGGTATAGTCATAGTGAGAGCCAAAGATGGCATCATAGTTATTACAGGGATCATTTTAAACTATTCCAATGAGAGTGAAAAGGTTTATCACTAGATTAATGAAGTGGGAACATCCCATAGCCACTAGTTGGTTATTTTACGTTTTGGCTATAAAGCCTCCACTTATGCACCTCCAGTAGTAGCTTTTATGCCTTTAAATGTAGAAGATGTTTGATGCACTACTGGTTGTTGAATCTTAAGTTTATGTTACACTACAATCTCTAATTTTTACTTTGCTTTTCCTCTACCTCATCTCTATCTTTAGCTTTAATTTCAGCCTTAGCCTTAGCTTCAGTATCAGCCTTCGCTTTGAATTATGATTCATCTTTGACCTTAGATTCTTCCTTAACCTTGGCTTTAGATTCTACTTTAGCCTTAACCTTAGTTTATTCCTTAACCTTGGCCTTAGCCTATTGATCTACTTTGGATTTGGCTTCCTTCTCTTTGGCCTCTCGTTTACCCTACTCTTCTTTGATGCATATATCTTCTCTAGCCTTTTGCTTCTCCTGAGCCTTTACAAGTGCCTATGCCTCACCTAATTTTTATTGCTCAACCTGCACTTCTTGAATTTTTCATATTATTTATGCTTCTTATTTGTTCTCCACATCTATTTATTTATCTGTTTTATTTTGAGCCTCTACTTCCTTGGATTTTTGCTTGCATTCTACCTCTACGGCCTATTAGTTGCATTATTTTTCTTCCTCGATAACTTTACACTTTAACTATTTCTTATTTTTATTCTTCTCTTCTTTATCCTTCCTCCCAACCTCCTTTTGTGCCTTTGGTACATCTTATTATTCCTACATATCTTGTTTTTGTATCTCAAGCTAAGGTAAAGTGTTTTATTTTGGCTCCTCTATGGGCTATGCTGAGTCAAGCATGGTAACTGAATTAGAATATTCTGAAGAGTAGGATTTCACAACATTACCTATTCATATGACCATTTTTTTTTAATTTGGAGGGGGTGTAATGGAATTTGTTTTCCTCTTCATAGCTTAAACATGAGGTTGTGGTTGTGCTTCCTACACTTACTATGTGCCACTCTCTTTTGTTCGATCTCTAAAAGACACCATTATGTCTTTTATTGTTAGTAACATCCTGAATATAGGGTGGCTCTATGGTCTGTGTATTAAGGGTGGTGGTGTACTTTCTTGTGCTATTAGGTCTTCTTCCTACATAATATAGGATCATGTAGCTAGATCTTATTAGAAAAGTTTAGCCTAGAACCATTATTGAGTACTTCTTGACCTATAGTATCAACAATAATAAAAGGGGGAGGTTGAGTGATGTCAACCCATAAATCCCATCTTACTTGATTTTTCACATGGTAGGTGTGCATTATTTTACAAAAAAGGAAATATGTTTCCTCTTCTTGATCTTAAACATCATTACCAATGTATATGAACATGAACTGCATCACTTCTTATTCTCTAACTCCCAACTCTACCAAGTCACACTCAGTCGCTATCTTTAGAACATGCATATTATCTAATTATGGCTTTGTTTGGCACATCCTTT